>JADHZA010000313.1:0-26523 GCA_018831705.1 Torrubiellomyces zombiae
GTCAGTACAAATATTGTTTGTTGAGGTCAGCTGGGCAGAAAGCGCAAACCATTGTATTATAGACCGTAGCTGGTTCGGATGGAAAAGCAAGTAGAGGAGACTCATGTTTGCGACGTAGTCAGGACATTTGCTTGAGGGGCGAATGCAGCAAAGTGGGATGAGAGGATGGAAGAGATCGAGGATGAAATAGGGCGAAGCGGAAAGGGGCCGAGAGGAAAAGCAGAGGCAAATAATGGTGTTGGTATTGACGGGAGGAGGGTCGGCAAATATATCGGCGCGGAAAAGTTTCTACTTGTAATTGGCTTTGGGGAGCTCGAAAATCTGGTGGGGGGAGATTGGACGCGCTGACTAAGGGCGGCGCAGACTAATATTCCACTGCATCTTGGACCTCATATTCCTTTTCCCGTCACTTCTGGGGCTCGTCTGGGCGTTGGTGATGTAATTACGTATTACAACACGCACGGTACGGGTCAACTGACTCGCAGTCAAATCGGTTTCCCCCATAAGACCCTGGTGTCAGGGTCTCAACACGGTCCCCTTGTGCCGCATGTGTTTCTCTCGGCCTGATTCTATCACCGGTTTCCCGAAATTTGCTTGACCGCTCTTAGAAAACGCCAACCACCCATCTCATGAGGCACAAGAGAAGTAGTGATGAGTGGTCTTGGTCCTTCTGAAAATGAAGTGCAGCACGCGCCAGAGCGTCGAATTCCATTGTTGGGAACGTTTGGCTCACCATGATGCTGGGATCGTTGTCAGTCTTCTCCAAGAATCCTGATGATTAGGTACCTTCATGTCTGCGCCGACGTGGCTGTACCAGATTGGCAGCCCATCTATACAGGTAGAATCGCCTCAAGCACATAAAAAGCCGGAGACGGGAGTGTGTCAGTCTAGGCAAGTGCCGTCCAGGCTCTCCAGCAAATGAGGCAAGAGCCTCGCTCATTGCGACCTCTTCCTTCCTTCTATATCAAGAACGAGTCTCTTCTGGCCAAGTTTCCCTACCTAGGCGTGCTACACCTAGCTTCAGTCACAAAATGAAAACCACTCCTTACAGTCCGACGTCTCCGGTGAAACATCGTGAAAGTCATCAACCCAAGAAGTCGAGCGTGTGTCCAAGCAATGGCGACCTCGACTGGTATGTCAACCCATCCGTCTCCTCGCTTCCTCATCTGGGGAGGCAACGGCTGGATCGCTGGCCATGTCAAAAGTCTTCTGGAAGAGAGTGGCCAGGATGTTCACGCCACTACAATTCGTATGGAGAACAGAGAGGCCGTGATGAGGGAGCTGGAGCGCGTCAAACCCACCCACATCTTGAATGCAGCCGGCTGCACCGGCCGACCCAATGTGGATTGGTGTGAAGACAACAAAGAAGCTACCGTGCTCTCCAATGTTGTAGGTGTGCTCAACTTGGCAGACTGCTGTCACCGGGCTGGCATCCATCACACCGTCTTTGCTACCGGTTGCCTCTACGAATATGACGACAATCATCCAATAGGCGGTCCGGGGTATACGGAAGATGACAAACCCAATTTTTCGGGCAGTTTCTACTCGGAAACGAAGGCCTACGTCGAGTCTGTATGTTTCTGAGGGTCTTCAAGAGGCTCTCTGTCGAGATGCATCACGCTGATTGCGGAGCTAGATGTTGAAGCGATATCGCAACTGCTTAGTTCTACGATTGCGCATGCCCGTCAGTGATGATCTACACCCTCGCAGCTTTGTCACCAAGATATCAGGCTACAAATATGTTGTCAACGTTCACAACAGTAACTCTATCCTGCATGATCTTCTCCCTGCTGCCGTTCTGCTCGCTCAAAACTACGAGACAGGCGTATACAACTTTACGAATCCAGGCGCCATTTCTCACAACGAGGTTCTGAGTCTCTTCAAAAGCATCGTGCGGCCCGATTTCCAGTTTGCCAACTTTTCGTTGCAAGATCAGGCCAAAATTCTCAAAGCAGGTCGCAGCAACTGCGAGCTGGACAGCACAAAGCTCGTGGCTAAGCTGAAGGAATACGGGTACAAGGTGCCAGAGGTTCATGTCGGGTACAGACGTTGTTTTGAGCGGATGAGAGCAGCTGGGATCGAGTGACAAAAGTTTGTGACAGGTACGACACTGATTATATAGAGTGGCTAGTCGGGAATTGTTTCATGCAACAACGGCGGATAGCCATGTACTGCATGCAGGTAACTGGTCATGGTTAGATGCGCTAAGCACTAAAGCCAACGTGAACAAAGCCTGAGCATTGTGCGTGGGCTGCCTATAGTTTGAGGGCTGCATTGGTTTGAGACTGTATTACACTATCTGACAGTATGTATGTAGACAAACGTGAGACAATGGGGTCGAGAGAAACATTGATCCAACGTTTCGAAACGTAGCCAATCAACAGAGCAGCCGCGTGAGGAGGCGAGAGGATTGAACAGAGAGTCAGTCAGAGACGGATCTGGGCGAAGCAACTCACTTGCACCGCCCCACCATTGCGTAATGACAGCAGGATTTCTGCCCGCATCGTTTGTGGCTGGTCAAAATTTCCTGACCCACGGTCCCCAAAGCGAGCGGGCATCATTCATTCTTGATCCTTGCCTCACCGGCCTCTCATCTTTGCTACGCACGCATCGGCATTTCGTTCGCAATCGCAGCAGCGTCCTCTTCTTCGTCACGTACCCACTCGCGCCTCAAGTCCTCGTCGTCTTCACCACCATCCGCTAGAGTGTCCATCCCTTCCTCGCCCAACATGGTCGTAGACACGGCCTACTACGACGCCCTCGGCGTTCAGCCAACGGCGACAGGGCTCGAGATCAAAAAGGCATATCGAAAGCTGGCCATCATCCATCATCCTGGTACGTGCGCTGTGCTTTCCCTAGCTGTCACTCCTCCTGTGGAGGGCTGCGAAGCCTATACCATCTTGCTTCCTTGGAAATCTCTGCTAACTCTCTTCCTCCCTGACTAGACAAGAACCCCAACGACCCGACCGCTCATGAAAAGTTCCAGGCCATCGGGGAAGCATACCAAGTCCTCTCAGACACCGACTTACGCAAAGCCTACGACAAGTTTGGCAAAGACCATGCCAAGCCTCAGGAGGGCTTTGCCGACCCGGCCGAGTTTTTCACCTCCATCTTCGGCGGCGAAGCCTTTGCCGACTGGATTGGCGAAATCAGCTTGATGAAGGACCTGACTGCTACCATGGATATCACCATGAATGAAGAGGCAGAGGCGGAGGCGGCAGCAGCAGCAGCAGCAACAGAAGCGCAGGAGGAATTCGACTTTCCAGGGACCGAGGAGGCCATCAAACAGAGCCTGAATGAGCAACAGCCTCCGACAGCTGCTTTTCCCACGGCAAAGCAAGCGACAGGAAATGCACATGTGCCCACTCAGCCGGTCCCACCACCTACAGTCGTCGTCGATGATCGAGAAGCCGACGCAGCACACACGAAGCCTCCCCCCGTTCCACCTCGATCAAACGCGACCTCGCCAGCTCCATCCTCCAGCTCTCGCAGCCGTACGCAGATTCCCCTTCGACCCGCTCTTACCGACAAGGCTCACGATGATGTCTCACCTGAGACAGCGGAAGAGCTCAAGCAGAGAGAGAAGAAAAAGGCCGGCCTGACCAAGGAGCAGCGCGAGCAGCTGGCCGCCTTTGAGCGTGAGCGGGCCCGTGTGCGCCAAGAACGTGTCGAAACCTTGTCACGCAAGCTCCTCGACCGTCTGAGCCTCTGGACAGAGACGGACAAAGGCAGGGATGTAACCAACGCTTTTCAAGCCAAGATGCGACTCGAGGTGGAGAACCTGAAGATGGAGTCGTTCGGCATCGACATCCTGCACGCCATCGGACAGACATATATCTCCAAGGCCTCGGGGCTTCTGCGCAGCCAGAAATTCCTCGGTATCGGGGGCTTCTTCAGCCGGCTCAAAGACAAGGGCACCCTCGTCAAGGACACGTGGAACACCATCAGCAGCGCCCTCGATGCGCAGGCCACTGTCGAGGACATGGCCAAGATGGAGGCCAAAGGCGGGGACGACTGGACCGACGAGAAGCGCGCCGAGTACGAACGTCGCGTCACCGGCAAGATCCTCACGGCGGCCTGGCGCGGCAGCAAATTTGAGATTCAGAGCGTCTTGCGCGAAGTGTGCGACGGCGTCCTCAACGACAAGAAGGTGCCGCTGAACAAGCGATTAGAGCGCGCCCAGGCTCTGGTTCTGATCGGTGATATTTTCCTCAAGGTTCGTCACACTGTATCCCCTGTCTACCCCCCGTCGGCTGACCAAAAGCTCCTCAGGCGGAACGATCTCCCGAAGAAGAAGGCGACTACCTCGTATTCGAGCAGCTCGTCGCCGAAGCCGCAATAAAGAAGGACAAGGACGACGAGAAGCGGAAACGAGAGAAGAAGGGCCATCATCATCACCACCACCACCATCACGGCAAAGCCGAGGAGGTGACGGCTGACGCACCCAATGTGCCCAAGCCGTAACTCATAGCATAGTGTTCCGGCATGACACATCAAAGGACGGGCCATGTGTGCATAGTGGAGATATCCCCAAGGGTTGTGATTTCTATTTTTCTTGGCTTGGACAGGACATCGGAATTGTGGAAGCAAGCACATATAGACGAAGGGAGGACTGGAATTAGCGTGACTTAGATAGATTTTTGAACTCTTCTTTTCCCCCTTGGCTAGATGTTACAATTACAGTAACACTTTTGCTCGGGATAGGACAGCAATGCCTCGTACATAATCACTGATACGACGTTTCCACCTGCCGCAAAACAGTGGCTATTTCAGACTTTACAATATCTCACCAACAGTCACAGATCGTGAGCTTGTAAAAAGTGATGTTGCATTCTTCCAGTACGGACTGGGGGTATCTAGATTTATCTACGTTTTGCTTACAATCGTAGCACAAAACGACAGAAAGAAAAAGTCCAAACAAATGAGAAGGAGAGAAAGGCTGGATTGTCAACGGTTGGTTTCAGTTGAACAAAGAAGCCTGGCTTTGGTACAGGCATGAGAAAGAGGATGCAGTAAAGAGAAGAAGGCCAAACCAACGCTGGTGCCGTTCTTAATACCTGTCACCATGGTCATATAGGTGGTGGCCCTGAGCGCTGGTGAAATGGACAGCGTAGTCTTTAGGGTATCCCGCTCAAGTGGGCAATGCATTTCGAAGATGGCCAGCGACATCAGCCCCCGTCGATGGGTAGCTCTATGCCGCTATCGCGATCCTGCGGGCCCTTGGTCCAGGGTGGTTCCAAGCCGGAAGGTTCGTTGCATGCGGCATCAGCGTCGGGGGAAGAGGTCTCATCGTCATCATCGTCATCCGGGGGAGCCAGGACGCGACCACCAAACTCGACATCGGAGACGCGAACGTGATACGCCAGGGCCTTCTGACCTTCTTTGATGAGGACCTCGGTCCAGTCCAGACACTTTTTCAGGCTCTGGTTCATCTTTTGGCTGTCGATGAGGAGTTCCTGGTGTTTCGTGAGGTCGAGCTGGAGGCGTCGCTCGTCCCGTTTCCGTCTGGCGGCGAGTTTGGCGCTGGGTGCGAGGATGTCTGCCTCTGAGCCTTCGCTGCTCGATAGGTCGGATTCGTCGATGGAGTCGAAGTCGTCCTCTTCCTCTTCGGTTTGCTCGTCTACGTCGGACATGTCGATGGGTGGCTCTGTGAGGGCGGCTGAGGGGACGCGGGAGGAAGCTGCGGAGGCGAGGGATAGTCGTCCGGAGCGGGACAGACGGCGGAAACGACGGAGCTCGGCTGTTTGCTTGCGTAGTTGCCTCTCTAGGGTTCTGTTGATGGCCTCTAGGGATGCGTTTGTGATTTCCAGGTCTTGGACTTTGCGTTCGCGTCGTGCGTTGGCGACGAGTTCACTGACCGAGTCGGGGAAGGCGGACTTGGTGGGGCTGTGCGGTTCTGGTTGGGAGATGCCGTCTTTGGATTCGTCGTCTTCTTTGAAATCTTCGACGGCCTGGAGCATCGATGCCATGGTCATGCCTCCTTGGGATAGCCCTGGACTTAACGGGGGAGATGCGGTGGCATTTGGTGACTGGGTGAATCGGGGCATCGTCAAGGGGTCTATAACGGGTATGCTTCCTGTTCTTCTGTGGATGTTGCCTTCTTTAGGCGTTGTTTCGATGCTGACTCGCCTCTTGGTTGCTGGTGCAGTCGTTTGGACGACGGGTGAAGCAGAGACCTGGGATAGACGCTTCGGCGATACGGAAGAAATGGCTCCCACTCTCGGAGGCTGGCCTAGGGGAGTAGATGACTTGACGGGTGAAGTAGGTCGTTGAGACAACGGTGTCCCAAGGCCAGCAGCGGGATTGGTTGTGGTCGGGCGTGCAGGCGGCATTCGGGACGTGGTAGGAAGGGCGGAGGCGGAGCCGGGCGCGGAGAGAGGAGGCCTCGAGGATGAAATGTCAGGCGTTCCGTTGGCGTAGAAGAAGCGGGTGGCTATCGGATCTTGTGCAGTGCTGAGCGTGTATGATGGATTGGGGGGCGTATTCGTCGTTCGGGAGCTCTCGGCCGTAGTGCCGTTGGCGTAGTAGAACGACACAGGCTTCTGAGGCACGGAGGCCGGACGCTGTTGGGCAGCTTGCTGGATGGTCTTGGCGTCACTTGCGTAGAAGAACTTGCTCGCCTCGCCATCGCCGGGCAAGTCGGTTTGCGAGGCACATTGTTTTGCAGCTGACGGAACCGATCCCTGATCTGGCCTGTTTCCCACGGCGGAATGGATATTGCTGCCAGACTCCCAGCTGCCCACGCACCGTTCCTGGTTCGGGGTACCGCTGGGGGTGGAATGCCCGCTCTCGACGCGGTTTTGTCGGGGCCCTGAGCGAGGAGTAACATTTGACGACAAGAAGCTCGAAACGGGGGTAGCGACATCATCTCGAGCCGCCAGGACAGATGGTGCAAGGGGCGTCTGACCAGAAGCCAGGGTAGGCGTCCGACTTGTGCGATTCGTCTGCGTCATGGGGCTCCCCTTGGCGGCCACCTTTGGAGTCAGGGGAGTCCGGTTGGCAGGTCTGATGCTGGAAGCACTGAGCTGCGAAGTCGGCCGAGGCCGCTCGGTGGAGGGCATCTTGGTGGCTCTGGCGACGATGGGACTGGAGTTGGAGCTGCTGGGGCGAGTCAGATTCGTCAATGGAGACGAACCATGGTGAAGCGACTGGCGGTGCTGAAGTCGAATGGCACAATGGCTGCTGTTATTGTTGTTGCTGTTCCTCAGCTGCAGCGGCACGCGGTTCGATGGCGAAGGTGGTGTCGTCGCGACAAAACGTTTCTGTGCGTGCAGAGGTAATGGTCGAGCATGTGGTGAAGCAGGGGAGCTCCTGGGTGTGGTGATTGCGGGCTTGAGAGCTCGTGGTCTGTTGTTGATGCTGGCACGGGGAGCTGGCGAGATAGACAAGGACGGACTTGGGGTGGCGGAAGCAAGAACGGCTACGCGTGGCCGGATGAGCGAGGACGACTGGGAGTGGTTGGTATTTTGAGAGGAGGCAGAATCGCGGCGACGCATCTCCTAGCGTCCATTGAGTGTGTCGTTGGTGTTGTTTACCTTTGGTTCTTTTTTGAATGTTGGAGGGTCGGAAGGCTGACTGAGCAAGGATGCCTGGGGAGGAGCTGCCCCAAAAGGTAGCGCGACGGTGGCGCGACCGGGACGATGCGCTTCGCAACCAACATCCGCATTCAGCCAGGAAAGAGTGCATCTCCCAGCATGTCGTCTTTGACCGTCATGAGTGGAGGAAATGAGGAAACTTTCAAAGGCGAGGCGCCTCCCCGTCGCCCAGCCGCATCCTCTGATCCTGTTGCCGTCTTCATGTATCTGTAGCCCCAGCCGTGTCGACAATGTCTGCCAAACGCCAATGCAAAGGGCAGATTGCGGGTCGAGCCAGATGCAACGGGCATGAGAGCGGTAAACACGAGGGGCGCGGCAGACAAACTGGCATCACGAATTACTTGCCCAAGGTTCTTGTGGAACAGTAAAGGGTGCCAACTTTCCCTCTCATCAATCCTCCTGGTCAAACTGGAACAGAACCGACCCCCGAGGCGACTTCGACGAGTGCAAGAAACGAGTCCTCTGCGACGGGTCGAAAGCTCTCGACCTCTTGGAGTTGAAGGAATTTTCGAGGTTCTACAAGGATCAGTCGATTGGCAACCATGTCACTGCCGGTTCCCTCCTGGCTCGCACGAAACAGCACAATGCTGGGTATCGACATTGCACAGGGAGCGAGATGGTAGAGGAGACAGTTCCAGAGATCAACCACGTATGTGTGCCGGCTTCAACATGGTGCAAAGCTGAAAGCTTCTCCAGTGGTACAAGCATATTCTGCCTTGTAACGCGGGAAGCGGCGTTCAGAACATAACCAAGCCTAAGGACAACTGCAAACCGGCAGACCTGGACCGAAAGCCCTTTCATGGGGATCTTGGAGCGTTTTTTGGGCCTCCAAGTATCACTACGGCAGTGCCTCGATACATACTATCCGGCGTGAGCTCGGCAAGCAACCTCGCATTTCTCGTCAGGCCCTACTGTGGTGCTCAGAACGATATATCGTGACAGAGCAATCGCAACACATCTTGCACAAATATAACAGAATATCCGACACAAGTCATGTTGCATTTGTCTCATCATAGGATGTTTTTGCCGCTTTCATGGGAGAAAGTCCAATTACTCCCAGGGACTCGGCTAATTTTGGCAACCCGGTTTGCCAATGAGCCTGCCTACATCGTTCAAGACATAAGTGCTCGAACATTCAGAGACATCGCATGCGATCGATGAATTCAGGATGCAGTCAGCAAAGAAGCCGAGGCCAAAAGCGATGACGGCCCGGCAGAACGCTATCAAGAACAAAGAAGAGTCGCTCTCAAACAGCACAGCACAGAGTAAAAGCCTAAGGGAAAAAAGCGCTAAAGACTACTCACGGAGTCTCATCGACCATGGACAACGATCATAATCCGCTTGATGGACTTCTCCCGGAGAAAAGCTGTCTTGCGCATGCAATGGTCAGCAGCTTGTCCTTGAGCTGTGGTGAATAAATGCGCTATATGCGAGAAATCCTCTTCCTGCTAGAAGAACGATGAGGGTGTACGCTATCGCCTTGGAAACGAACCTGAAAAGAGGCTTGCCGATTCTGCCATGAAGCATTGGCCCGGTTAGTGTACGTAGCACTTCTTGAGAAACCTGCTCTGATGTCAGTGTTGGTAGCATCAAGAAGCATCGTAGATGTAATCATTGTCATCGTTGTCGGAGAGCAGAGACGCCCAAGCTTCTGGGCGTCCTCCAACCTGAGGTCATATTCTGCTATTTCTGCACGAAATTCTTGAAAACAGAAAAATGGCAGGAATGTTACCATTGTCACCTGTCGACGGCCAAGAAGCACTACGGCGCAATAATGTACCAGCATATGATGATTTGACCGGCATTCTGTCCTCTCTGTATGCGGGCGGAAGAATCATATCCGAGTGTCAGACTGCAGTACTGGGAATGTGACGCCGATGCTCGGAAACACATCGGATCATGTCACGAATGGAAAGGGACGTGCCGAGCCTGTGACTTGGTGGCTAACGGGCCAGAGTCAGGGTATAGCCATCTGCACGATGTGCATCATGACAACACCCCAAAGCTTATCTCCTTGGAACGCAAAGTACGCATTTTTTGTATCGATAAAGCTATTGACCAATCGAAGAAGTGCTGATTTAAGGTACATTCTTTTATACGGATTTTACCTTATCGTATAAGTACTAGTAGCCTCTCTATTTCTTTGAAGAAACATCCAATCAGCGGCATCTTCAGTGGATAGCTATGTCACTACTCGAAAAGAGTGTCATGTGGGTCATATACAAAAAATGCGTACTTTGCGCTCCAAGGAGATCTGGCTACGAAGACGAAGATGGAAGGCACTTCTCGATCCAGCAACGGTTTCTGCTAGCAAAGCGGTCGGTGTCGACCGACTTGGCCTCGCTTCCCAAGCACACCTGTGGCGGAAGCAACAACGCCACCGAAGCATTCGAGCGACACAACCGCTGACCGCCTTCCGCCATCCCTGTTGATGCAATACTCAGAAACTACAGCAGAGCGCAGGACGCTGACGAGAGTTCAACTACGACATCAATACAGACATCGACTCCATTGAGGCGCGGGCATGGTGCTGTGGTCGGTAGCCCCTGTGCGGCAGGGAGTAGAGGCTGGTGAGCACACTGCGAAAGGACGCGGGTTGGCTGAAATGGCATTCCTCAGAGCGTTACTGGGCACTCGGGAGCGTTGAAAGTGCCAGTGCCCCTTGATCAAGGCGCCGCCGGATAAGTGGGCCCCGTAGGAGACGGCGCTGCCGCCTGGTCGCCGACTGCTTCCAAGGCCCGGCCCGGCCGAGCAACGAGTGGGTCCAGAAGAGTTGGTGTACTGGTTTGTTCACAGACACGCATCAGCGGCAAGGTTGCCCGTTCTGTTCATCTCCACTGCCGTCAATCCGAGTATCACTACCCGGAGGACAAACAGCAAGACCAAGGTCCGGCACTCACGTCGTTTGGCTGGTCGCAGAACCACTGGCAAGCTTCGTGACAGGTCTATCAACCCAAGAGCAGCCGAGCACTCGCCATTCCTACAGCGCTCCAAGATCTCATACCGTTCCCTCTGGTTCTTAAATAGTACGGAGAGTACTAAAAGTTCCTATAGCATACGTCGACGCTCAGTTCGACGCCGTCACCGCGAAACCTGGTCCTGGAGCACGACAGCTTCATGCTAAACCTGGCCGAGGTGGCGAGCAAGCACTACTTCCGCATGGCCGCAAGAAGATTTGCAACGAGCAGTACAACTCTATGCCTTGCTATGAACACCTGACCGCACTCTTCGTTAGCTGACGGAATTGTGACTCTGCGGCGCGGCGAAACGAGGCACCTTGCGGCGCATAAGTATAGCTAGGCCTAGGATACAATCTAGCGGAGTATCTAGGCAAATTGTCTGGAGCTGGTTTTCTCTTCCAGTCCTCCTCGACCGCCTTATCTCTCTTGCCACATGCCTCGGGGGCTTTCATCTCTCAAGCTTCCGGGTATTACTCTTAGTTGCGCTCTACGCACAAGGCCCCGCAGAGGGCGAACTCGGTTCCACACTGCCAACGCCCAGTAATTAAAAACGGCAAACTTGTATAGAATCGACTCCCTGCGAAACATGTCAGTCTGTGCCGTACAAACCCAACATGAAGCGCGGGGAAAGTACAACGTGCTAATTATAGTTATAATCTCAGAATAGGCGCGACGTAGAGCCGATCCCCATTTTGGCCCAAGCAGGTGTTTAGTGCCTGGCAACATTGCTTGTAGCGGTTCTTCTAGCGCAGTCTCCGCCCTACGCAGCACAGATGTATTACCTGTAGGGGTTCGCAGCGGCGAGTTACAACCGTGGCTTGACAGTGGACAACGCACCTTCGACCAATGGCGTAATAGCACCCACAGCCCAGACATTTTCCTCCCACCTCGTCTTACGCACGAGGCTCAATCCCCCTTCTTGGAACACTCTCTTCACGCAGGGTTGTAGGGGGCCTCCGGCTCAGACCATGGGCCTTCTGGGATACTCTCTCCTCATCGCCTCGCTGGTGCTTGTCGCTCTCCGTCCGCCGCGCTGGTTGCTTCCACGGCGCGGCGACGGGAAGAAGCCACTCGACCATGATCGCAAGGACGAAGAAGAACCAAGCCCGAACGTCGCGCCGACGTCCACACGGCAGCAGAGTCGAGACGAGGTCGCCATGCCGCCGCCGCGAATCACCACAACCGTGCCCGAGATACACGACGGCGATAGCGACGAAGCGACAACCCCCAAAGCATCAGCCGCGCAACCACGCTCTCCCGCGATACCGACCCTCGCACTGTCCGCCTCGTCCAACATGATGCCGCCACCGCCCTCGCGTCGCATCCCGTCCCTCGCCTCGTTCCCAGCCCTCAACTCGCCGCAACGTACCGCTCCGAACCGCGGCCTCGCGCCTCCCCCCACGCAGCTGCAGAAGAAGCGCAAGATCATACTCGAACCAGGCCATTCGCCGCTCGACTGGGCGCGCGTGTCCGCTCCCCCCGCTGACCTGCGCGGTCTTGACGCCGTGAACGCTGCGTCGGCGCCGTATCTGCGCGTTACGCCGTCTATGCTGCGGAGTCGGAATGGGCGCAAGGGCAGCGATGCGTGGATGGCGCTTCATGGCAGGGTGTACAATGTGACACCGTATGCGAGGTTCCATCCCGGTGGTGTGCCGGAGCTGATGCGCGGAGCGGGCAAGGATGGCTCGAGGTTGTTTGGGGAGGTGCATCCGTGGGTGAATTATGAGTCTATGTTGCAGGCTTGTTTGATCGGGTTGTTGGTGGAGGAGGGGGAGAGGAGTGAGATGGATGCCATGGATTGATTGGTGTTGTTTCCACGGTGCATTGGGAATGTACGATTGTAGCACGCTGAGCATAGATTTACATCTTTGTACATAGACATACATACATTTGTATATACCCTCGGACATTCTGCAAGAGGACGTTGAATAGATTTTGACTCATACTGTCGGTTACCGCCTCTTGCCGAACCTGAACTTGAGTTCGTCGTCACTGTCGTCGCTTTCGCCTACCTCCCTCGTCCGCGATGACGGAGTTGGCTTTAATCGCTTACTCGCTCTTTGCTGCGATGTGCGTGCCGAAGCTGCAGTAGACGATGCGGCTGCTCTACCGCGACTCGATGCTGTTGCCGGCACTCTCGATGACGCAACGGACTCCTCGCCACTGCTATCCGATATCACAACGTTCAAAGCCCTCTTGCGCGGCGAAGCTGGCGGCGGTACGTCCTGTCGTGTCTCTCGCGTCGACAATGGTAGCGAGTGACTGGCTGTAGTGACCGATCTTTGCTGTGTGGTGGTGGTGGTGGTGGTGGTGCTTTCGTCTTCAAGCCAATACTTGTCGCCCACGCCAAAGTCCTTGCTCTGCACCTCGGTCAAGCTCACAATCGTTCGAGCGGGCTGTCTACCCAGTACCTCACCGCGAGGCCTGAATTTCTTGAAATTCTTCACCCCGTTCCATTTCGGGTTCCATCGAGGGTTGATGGAGGCATCCCGCTCCCGCGACCTGTTTGTGCTCGGTATCCGAACCTCCATCTCCTCTACAATGTTGAGGCGGCGAATCTCAGCGAGGTCCACGTCGTCGGGTAAGTTGGCCAGATCTTCTCTTTCGGCGCGAGCGCGAGCTTCCTCTTGCTCGCGATGGCGGGCGGCCAAGGCGAGCACGTCCATTTCCTCCTTCTTTTTCTGCTTGGGGGCTTGAGCGGGAACTGGGTCTGGCTCGGGCGTGGGCGAAGTCATGTCGTCGCCTCGCTCGATCCGTTGACGTTTGAAGCGGGCTGCGGCGGGCGCCATGCCTTCCATGAGATCGTCCTCGGGTTGAGGAGCAGCGTGACGCTTCTTTGACGATCGGTTCGTGTCGTCGTGAGGCGGATGTACCTCTTGAGAAACGAAAAGTCCTTCCTCGCTGGCGCAAGGCTGTTGCAACGGAGGCCCGGACTGTGATTCTTCGTCCACGTCGATATCAGAGCCGTCATCGAAGCCAGCGAACCGTCGCTTGACCGGCCGTCTTGTTTTTGCAGCTTTTCTAGGGGGTGGTTGTCGGTCATTGTTGGACTCTAGCATGTGCTCTGGTTCCTCGCAGCGTTCAACGTTTTCAGCAGGCGTTGTCTCACGCTGGCTCGGCAGGGCAGACTCAACCTCCAACGGGCGACGCAGGATACTGCCGTCTTTGATCAGGATGGCTTCTAGGAATTCATTCTGCTCGATCGGCCGATGATCCAGTCGCAGCGAAATGGCTGTTATGAACTCTGTATACCAAGGTATGAAATCTCCCTTGGCTGGTAGATATCGTACCAGCACGACTCCCTTGCCTTCGCTACCATCTTCGAAACGGCCCAGCCCCTTTTCTCCTGCGACCTCTTTGACATATCGCACAAAGCTGTCGACTTGTGTCTCGCCGGGTGTGATCGTGTGCAGCAAAGCCTTGCCGCACCCGTTCGTTATGGGAGCCATCAGGTTGTTGTACTGCGTCTTGTCGTAAAACACAAAGGTGTAACCGTCGAATACATCCTTTCGGTTAGGATCCGGTGCGTAAATGGCGTCTGGGTGCTGAACTGGCTCTCCACCTCGCGGGGGCAAGTGGTCCATTGGCTTCGGCCAGTATCCATCGAAATCACGCTCTAGAGACGCAGGCGTGGAACTGTCACCGTCCGAAGACGGGTCCGCAGCCTGCTCAATGGCGTCGAGGAATGACTCTGTAACCATAGACTTGGCGTTGATGAGCGCCTGCAGGCCCTTGGCAGTGTTGCGCTTCCGCGATACCACAAGAGTCGTTCTGTCCACATTGTAATCCGTCAGGAGCTTAATGTCGAGCTGTTCGAACCGGTGACGTAATGTGATCAAGGGGTCCGTTTGCAGCTCTTTGCTGGTGAAGGAAAAGGTGAGGACAACAGGGAACCAGGTGATACTATATCCTCGTCAACGGAACCGCTCGGCGTGTGTGTCAGGGTGAATCGACGGACTGGAAGTTGCTAGGACATTTCCCCATAGTTATATTCGCTTCATCATCCTGCAGGACATATTTGCTGCCCTTGACCTTTGTTCCATTGACAACTGTTCCGATTTTGGTGGCGAGATCCTCGACGGTAAGCTTTGAGCGGCTGTTTAGGTGGTGGGCATGTCCGGCCTCGACACCATCGACGGTTATGGTCAGATGCTTGCGGGAGATTGTGTTGTGAGATATCGCTAGTTGACCAGCTGCGCCACATAGTCGCAGGTCAGAAATTTTGCGAAGAGAAGTTGATGGACTGTGTCACTTACGTTCTGCGGCAGTTCTGCCAAACAAGTAAGTCTTGCCGGGCCGCAACCAGAGGCGTCGTCCTGAAGGCGCAGTCAGCTCCAGAAAGTTATTCGACTTCTGATTCCGATGTGCGAACCTTGGAAAGCATCTTCGCTCTCCAGCAGCCACATTCTGAGCCAGTGGGCATGATAGACGCCGAGGCGTCGTCTTACGTCAGGGCATGCGATGGGGTTGGACGTTGAGAAAAGAATACAATGACGATTTTAGCGCGACAGTGTGAAACGGATGACTACCTACCAGTCTACCAGGACGAGACGGAGCGGGGCGCGCCACGCGTTGATGCTTGACGCCAACTCACGTGCTCGACATCTGTAAGCTGAATATGAGGAGAGCTAGAACAAATCATACTTTCCGGTAGCCGACTCTTTGGGCAGAGAAGCCAGCATCATCTCCCGCCTCGAGCGCCATGGCCATGGTTCAGGAGTCAACAATCCAATTGCCTGACCACATCCGCGATAACGAATTCATCGGTGCAGGTCTCTCCTCGTGGGTCCATCGCCTTGATGCTGTAGTCAAATCGTACACTTCCGACCAAGCAGGCGAAAGAGATACAGAAGTCGCTGTATACAGGCGACTTGGGCTCGAAAGCCGTTGGCACACGGGCATACTGCGCTTCTATGGCATCTTGGACGACGTGAGTATCGTTCTCCAATTTGCACCCTGCGGCTCTATCAGGAAACATCTGCGCCACGGTTCGCATGTCGAGCCAACACCTCTCTCGATAAAGCTTCGCTGGGCGGAGCAAGCAGTCGGCGCCATTGCCTTCCTACATTCCAAAAACATTCTGCATTGCGACATCTCCTGTAACAACATTTTCTTGGACAAGGAGCTCAATGCCCTTGTCGGCGACTTTGGGGGTTCTTCAATCGACGGGAAAGAATTCGCGTCGTGGTATGAGACCAGTCACTGTCCTCCTGATACCGTGGACCCTTCGACCAAGACTGAGATATTCGCCCTTGGCTCTACTCTGTACGAAATGCTTGTTCAGAAGAAACCCTTCGAAGGTCTAGAGGAACACTTGATTGAAGACGCTCTTAGACACAACCAATTCCCAAGCCTAGATTCGCTTCCCGCCCTCAAGGGTCCTATTGCAAAATGTTGGAGCCAGCAATATGAAACAGTTGATGAGCTACTTGACGACATCAAAAGTGAGGGTGAGAACCTACAGCTCAGTGCATGCTCATTCGCCTGCTGATTTACTTCCACCAGTGGCGGCTTTTCCTGCGCCCCTCTCGACCAGTGACTGGCCTGCATCCCACCTATTGTGTCTCGGCTTCGCAGCTGTCCTTCCATTGGTGTGGTGGATGAGGCCTGCTCATTTACTGACGAAGTGTTAGTGTGTGTTCGGGACCAAAGATTTCCACCGCTAGCTTATTCCCGGCCTCTATTCCCCGGCCCGAAAGTCTAAAAACAGCGGGATTACCACGGGTTTTGCAGTTGCTCCACATTGCAAGATGCTATAAAATCACTAACTACAAGGAAATCCCCATGTCTTGTAGTTTTCTCTCTCTCGCTTCCTCGGATGGCTCTTTGTCACGGTGACAGACTCGATGTTCCGCCACGTTGCTCAACGCATAGACTCATACCCGTAGCGGCGGCCGTCTCCCTCGGACGGTCCTTTTCATGCCGGCCGAATCGGGTATTTTCGTTGTGAGACATGACCTTACCGGCCGATATCCGGCCGGAACACGGATCGCGGCCCTCGTCTCAACACATGTCCTCCAACGAAGCTGTCACCTCAAACCAAACTCTTGTACAGGATGAAGAGAAAGCACATGACCCAATCGCAGAAGCGACAGACACAAGAGCAGACCATCCATCTCCGCCGCCACCGCCAAACGGAGGCTACGGATGGATCTGCACCGCCTGCGTCGCCGTCATTAACGCCCACACCTGGGGCCTGAATTCAAGTTACGGCGTCTTTCTCGCGCACTACCTGGCCAACGACACGTTTCACGGGGCAACATCTCTTGACTATGCATTTGTCGGGTCTCTGAGCATCAGCTGCGCCCTCCTCGTCTCGCCGATAGCGACCATTTGCGTGAGGGAGCTGGGCACGAAACCGACCCTGTTTGCCGGTGTCGTCATGGAGACAGCCAGCCTTCTTTGTGCCAGTTTCGCAAGCAAAATATGGCATTTGTTTCTCACGCAGGGTCTTCTGTTCGGCCTCGGGATGGGCTTCCTTTTTATTCCCTCCGTGGCCGTGGTGCCCCAGTGGTTCACGACCCGCCGGTCCTTGGCGAATGGCTTTGCAGCATGCGGCTCCGGGCTCGGTGGTCTGCTGTATTCGTTCGCGGCGGGTGCCATGATCCGCAACATCGGGCTGGGCTGGGCCTTTCGCATACTGGGCATTGTGAGCTTTGCAGCCAATTCACTTTGTACTCTGCTCATCAAAGATCGGAACGCTATCATCGGGTCGAGTCAGCTTGCCTTCGACACGACTTTGTTGAAAAGGCCGGAATTCATTCTGCTGCTTGGGTTTGGCTGGTTCAGCATGCTGGGATACGTCGTTTTAATCTTCAGCTTGGCGAATTACGCAAACGTTATTCACCTTGACCCGTCGCAGGCCGCCCTCATCAGCGCCTTCTTCAACCTGGGACAGGGTCTGGGCCGACCTGTCGTTGGCTACTTCAGCGACCGCACAGGCCGCATCAACATGTCTGCTGCCATGACATTGTTGGCTGGCTTATTTTCACTCATCGTATGGATCAACGCCAAAGTATACGGCGTGCTCATTTTCTTTGCCCTCGTATGTGGCGCAGTGGCCGGGACCTTCTGGACGACCATCGGGCCCGTAACAGCTGAGGTGATTGGACTGAAAAATGTCCCGTCGGGTCTCAATTTGATATGGCTCATCATCGTGCTGCCCTGCCTCTTCAGTGAACCTATTGCGCTACAGATCGTGGATGGCACAGGCAGTTATTTAGGGACGCAGCTTTTTACCGGCTTCATGTACATTGCCGGTACAGTCTGTCTGGTGGTCCTACGTGGTTGGAAATTCCCTCGGATCAACGAGATTGCGAGACAAAGTCACGAACGAAGAGCCTCATAATGTTGATCGCGTCAAGATGGAAAACGATGAGCATGTCACCAGGATGAGTAGACAAATAAGATGTCAGAAGTGAGAATCAGAAGAGGCGAAAGGGGGAAAAAAGGCCCGCCACATTTCTATTGAATGATCGGTCGCGCGGTCGAGCCAGCAAATCGGTAGTGTGTAATCAAGTCTCGGCCAAGCCAGTATTATCGAGCAGCGAGAACGAAATGGTCAAAAAAAAAAAACGAAGAAATTATCTGGCCTCGTGCCTCTCTTGTTTATTCAAGGTCGATTCCCAGCTCTCGAGTGTCAGTGCATTGTCCGGATGACATGTCGTCGGCTTTACGCTTCTTGCGAGAGTCCCGACATGTATTCTTTCATCTCGGTGCCTTTGGCTTGGCCGAGATCTTTAAGCAACGCGAAAAATTAAGGCGTCGATTCTTGTGACTAATGGCATGGTAGCCCTGATAGCCTACAACATCCTGTGTATACGGCTTGCCCACTATATGTACAACTTGCCCAGCGTGTTCAGGTTACCGGCTGTATGTGTAGATTGCCCACTGCGTGTACAGATTGCCTACTACGTGTAACTCGGCCCATATAGTAACGGCGCACCCCCCCTAGTAGCGCGCTTCTTCGTACCTTTAACCCTAACAACCCTATAACTTTAATCTATATTTATAAGCGTATTTTTTAATTATTATAAGTAATATATATATTTTTAAAATTATTAATAATTTTTATAATTAATATAATTATTTTTAAAGTCTTTATTTATACTATAAAATAGTATTTTTATATTTTTAAATTAATATTATATTATTAGCTTATAAGAGCTATAACTTAGTAAAAAGTATAATAAATATAATAATACTTAAGTTTTAAAAATAAAAAATATATTATTTAATAGGCTTTATAATAAAAAAGTATAAAATATATATTAAATTATTACTAGGTTTAATATATTATTATTTAGATTTTTTAAAATTAAAATAATAATTAGCTATTAAATAAATAATAAGTTAAAAGCTTTTTATATTATAATAAAAACTTTAAAATTAAATTAAAGTATAAAATAAATATTATATAATTTAAAAAAATAACTTTTAAAGCTATTAATAAATTTTTTAATTTTTATAATAATTTTATATAGATTAAATTTTTAAATATTTATAATATAAATAAAATAAATATTTTAAAAAGAAAAAATAGTAATAGGCTTATTTTTAGGTTTTTTAATATAAAATTAAAATATATAAAAATTAAAAAATTATAAATTAGGTTTTTAATAATTATAATTAAGTATATTAAAACCTTAAGTATTATTTTTAACTTTTTAGTTATTTTTAAAAATATATTTATATAATAATAGTAATTTAATAATAACTTTAATAAACCTTAGGCTTTTAATATATTAAAAAATAACTAGAGTAATTAAAATATTTTTTTTAAATAGTTTAAATATATATATTTTTTTTAAATATAATTAAAAGATAATTCTAACCTTTTATTATTAATTCTAAATAATTATAGTAATTATATAATTAATAAAGTTATATAATTTTATTTTAAAAACTATATATATATACTATTTTTACTAGTATATAATTTTTATATTACTTAATTACTTAACTTAACTATATTTAGCTTAGTAAAAAAACTTATTATAAATAACTTTATAATTTTAATATTTTTAATAAAATTATACTTATTTAGAAATTTAATTTTCTTAAAGCTTATATTATAGCTTAAAAAAAGGTTTTTATAAGCTATAATATAAAGTTAGGCTTTAAAATAGCTAACTTATAGCTTTAAAATTATAAAAAAAATTTTAAATATAATTATATTATAAAGAAAATTTTAATTTTTAAAAATATATTAAAAAATATATATAATAATAAAAAAAGTAATTTTCTTAGTATTATATAAATACTTTAAAAAAAAAATAATATTTAGAAAGTTTTTTAAGTTATTTATATAATTTTAAATTTAATATATAAGTTAGCTATTTATAGTTATATTATTAAATTAAAGTTTAATTTTTTTATAACTAATTTAATTTTTAAAAAAAAAAAAAATTATTATAAAACCTAATAAATAAAGACTTTAAAATTTTAAAAATAAAAATAAATTAAGCCTAACTTAAATATATATTTTATTAAACTTAAAAATATAAAAAAAATAAAAATTAAAGTTATAAATATAACTAAATATTATAATATATAAGTAATAGCTATATATTTAATTAACTATAATAATATTATATTTAAATTAATATTTTTTAAATAAGCTTTATAATACTATAGTTAGATTTTTTTTTAGTTATTAATTAATAAAGTTATAGTATATTTTGTATAGTAGTTAAATCTGTGATATACTTGGCCCGTATGCGCTACTAGGGGGGGTGCGCCGTCACTATGTGGGCCGAGTTATAGCCTTCAGGGGTTCGTATATCGCACAACCTGGCCAAACGCATGACCTTGGTAGCAAATCCCCGCGCTGAGTCTCCACGTCGACAGTGAAATTGGTTATATCGGGTCTTCAACAGCTCCTTCTGAGCCTGGCTCATGTCCATTCTGAATCGCTTGACCAGGGCGTCAATCCATCGTGAGATTGGTCCTTCATGATAATATTCTCGTTCAACGTAGGTCAGTTCCGTTAGATACCACTCGAGGGCAACTCCTCTCAACATCACAACAAGGTTGGTCTTCAGATCCTTCGAATAGCCCATCTTGGCGTATTCCTCGATTGCCTAGATTGCCTAACACGTGTATAGATGCCCGCTACGTGTGCAGATTGCTCACTGGGTGCGTATATAGATTGCCTACTATGTGCGTAGATTGCCCGCTACATATACAGATTGTCCGCTGTGTGTATAGATTGCCCACTGTATCTGTAGATTGCCTACTGTATCTGTAGATTGCCTACTGTATGTGTAAATTGCCCGCTACGTGTATAGATTGCCCGCTGCGTATACAGGTTGCCCGCTGTATATACAGCTTACCTACTATGTCTGTAGCTTGCCCGCTATGTATGTAGATTATCCGTTGCTGCTGGTGGTAGTAGAACTATCAGATAGCGGTTCCGCAGCCTTCTTGCTGTTTACCTCAAGGACGTTATCCAATGCATACCTGATCTGCGTTAAGCGGGTGTTCTTTCCCCAATCCAGAATGTTCCGAACTTGCTTGCGAAGGCTCTGGAAATCCTCTGGCTTCGATAGCAGGAAAGCATCAACCCGTTGGAGGTAATAATCCGAACCGTCCTTCCATGATACATAGAGCTGGGCGATATTGTTGTCTGCAGCGATACAATAGGATAAGTTGTCCACACGTTGTGCACTTTTTGGAAGCGAGGTATTCAGTTGGTCGACGGCGTTAAGGCAGGCTGCTGAAGTACCCGCACACTCATTTGTAGCAATCCAGAGGTCGCCGTGAGCGATGGCGAAGAAGGGAAACCTAAGTCCTTGTGTTGTCGCTTCCGCTGACTGCGCATTTCGATGTAGACCATCTTGGGCTATAAATTGTGGTTGGGTGAAGGCCCCGTCCTCGAGCTCGCCGGAATATCCGTAAAGTAGGTCGGGTTTCGGCCTAGAAACCCGGAACCGGGTTACGGGATTGTTGGGAATGAGATGAGAAGACATCAAGGATGACCTGGAACAGTCCAAGCCCGATAGGCGCCCGTAGACCGGGTCTGAGTCTTTGGGAAACACCGTGTCTGCGAAGAATTGTGTCACGTCCTTCTTAGTGCATCCCCTTTGCAGGTATTCCAACCTGTGAAGATATCCGCTGATTTGTTCGGACGACGGACCGGGCGAATCTCGCTCTGCTTGTAATGTCTTGACATGACTGAAGATATGAACAGGAAGTGGACTATGAGCATGCCTAACATCAATGTTGTTGAAGCTCAGGTTGTTCCGACGATAACCTGGATGGTGAAAGCCGACAGAACTAAAGGCAGAAACCTCTGTTGCCTGGAATGAACAGGATACGATAGAAGCCGGTCTCGACGGCATCACAAGGCCATCGAAGTCCCGTGTGCGGTCCATCTCCGGCGCTGATCTCGGTCTCGAAATAAGGACGTCGTCCGAACGGTGCAGATGGCTGTCCGACCGGCAATTTTTCTTTCGGTCTGGTCCAATAGACTCGAGCCATTCGGAGACAAAGGCGTGGACGGTTGCGGGACCGGCGGCCGGATGGACGGGGTCGACAAAGTCTTTGACGAACGAGGCGTATGGATGCTTACAGGAAATCGGCTTTGGTTGTTGTAGATCCTCAACTCTAGGCCGTTGCGTGTCCGTTCGTGTCAATCGGGTTCGCTTCGCGGGTAATGGATCACTCTCTGTTGGGTCGAGTTGCCTCTTCCGAGCCCGCATGGGCGTCGCGTCTCCGGCGGGATCTTGACTGTCCAGAGACTGCTCTTGGTGGCTCTGCGGAAGGTCTGTACCTAACAAGTTAACAAGTCTTCCCGGCATCTGCGGCTATCTATATACGCACCCGCAATGTTACCCGCAACAGCGTCTTGTAGCATTTCTTGCGAGACCTTGGATAGTTGCGCGTGAGTACCACGGGTCCATGCTTTAAAATTTCGGCCTTGCATGGTGAGAAACGGGCTGACGCGTGCCGTGGGAGATGATATTTCTATCGGCGCTTAGGCTGGACGACGAAAAATGCCCTGCTGCAAGCCGCGAGGTCGGTCAGACGCAGTCACCAAAGAGATGTTTGGTCGAGGCCATGTTGGGCTCGGGCCACGAAAGTCCAGTCCTTTGTTCGTAGGGGCGGCTCAACGATTGGCCGTCGGGCATCTCGTGCTCCCAAAACGCGTGCGGGGTCATTGTGAATGTTCTGGTTGCCGAGTGCTTCTGCTGGTGTATGTTTGCGCAGCGGCGATATCTTCCCATCTGCATCTTACAGATTAGCACGGGAGAAATGCAACTCGGTCTGGATGATTTGAAGCTATAAACACCTGAAGGATTAAAATTTGGGGGCGGATGTAAAGGGTTGGCGCCCCTGTCGGTAAACGATTTGGCTGCAATAAAGATGAAGCTTTATTCGAGTGCAGCAACGGGCGGAAACGCGATGCAGTGGAAGGCGTGGTTACAAATAACCTGACATTGGCCGGCCATGCTTAGCTGACCTGATATTGGGTGTGGCAGTGGGGCCTAGTGGGCGGAAACGTTTCCGAGTCAATATCACGTCGGCCCACGTCTTCCACTGTGCATCGCGTTTCCGAAACTTGTCTCGCCACAATGCCTTCAATTTACGTACAGACGACCGATTTTCTGTGGTACTTGAACTTTAACAATGGCAAGCCGCCAGACAAACTGCCCGAATTTGAGACCCTCGGTTGCATAGCAAACCCACTGGTCCATAGCTTTGGAGGGTGTGACGTCGTGGAATCAAAAGACGGATAAGAGATACTCGATTAATTCGTCTATCATTTAGAGTCAGTATGAGGTCCAAACCAGGTTCCACGAATACAAGAAACTCTCCCACTTACCTCGTTTCTTGAAGTTGGCACTGGAGCAGGGTTATACTGTCAGTCATCGTAGTCTGCTCTGCCAGACTCCGCCACCTACTGCTGGTCAGGTTTCCAACGCCAGGATTCGCTTCCTTACATACCATCGAGGCAGCTTCCTTGCTGTGTTCATCGCCGCCTTCAAAGCTAAGTCTGGCCCTTTATGGGACCGCCTGTAGCCTGGAAATGAGAAGCTGTCACCTAGCTCCCCTGATGCAGCCAGGCTCCGCTCAAGGAACGACCAGAAGGTGTCAACGACGTAACCGAGACCGGTTCGAAGTTTATAATAATTTTGTTATTATACGCCTCGAAAGCTCACGAGATAAATGCCGGGAATGGGCTGCATACGGGACGCCGATGGCTCTTTGATGCTGTCGAGACTGTCTTCAATTGTATCCCGCCTATTCTGGGCAACAGAGGTTTCTGCCTCGGGCACTGACGGTATTGTGCCGTTCTTTTGCCACTTTGTGCCAATTGGTAGCAATTGCTTAATTCTATTGAGGCTCTGTCATCTGACGCATCTTGATGCTTCGTTGTTTGTCGTTTGACGCTCTGCCGTCTGAAGGTCGTTGTCAACGTCCTGGCCGCCATCAAAGTCGTCTGCTGGCAGGGACTACGAAACAGCTATAACCTTGGCATTTCGCCAAATGTCTTATACACCCCCTCCCCCAAGTGGGTGAAGTTTTTCAAGTCCCACCATTTGCATGCCGTCAAGTTCGCCACGGTCGGATGAATCAAATGATCGCAACATGTCAGATCAACTCCAGCCATTCTCTCAAGTTCAGTAGATGGTGTTTTCAAATCAGGCAAGCTAAGAGTAGCCAGTCATGTATGTAGGAGAGCGAATTCAAATAGTTGAGAACTTTGATTTCTTTCTATGTCATATATCTTGGGCTTGCGTTCGCTAAAGTTCCCATAGGTAAGAACCTTGATTTCGCGAATATTTCTTTCTCCTTGTAAAAAGAAAATATGAAAAAGTTGTAGTCATATAAACTATGCCTTGGCTTCCCGGCTGGGGAGGACTTCGTGATATCCATAGGAGATGGCACGTTCGGGCTGCAGGGCAACTGGGCTTTGATGCCAATTAAAGGCGTGTCTGGATCCTTTCTGGTGCCCCTAGCCAGGCTCTTTGTGCTTGTTGAGGCCGGGAAATGGTGTGTTATTCTTGCCACGTCTTCGTGTGTCGTGAGTCACAAGCCTCGTGCCTAGTTGACCAAGTCTTCCGCTTTGTGTTGATATGCGTCGTTGGTGTACCCAACAACATCTCTGTGGCGGCGGCGATGATGGCTGCTTCGGCGTCGAGAGCGGCCTTGCGAAGCCAGCAACGCTTCCCACGGTGTTTGCCACGGCACTAGAACAGATCAGCACGAATATACAGAAACAAGACATGCCAGAAATGGGTGAACTCACGAAGAATCAGATTACGATGCTGGCCCACGACGGCCAGGCTGAACTTGTAGCAAGGGACTTATCTGATATACATGATTAGCATGCTTTAACTAGACAATGGGGTCGTCAACATACTCTGCTGCTGCTGCTGGCGCCGTCGTCATCGTCGTTGTCTTCGTTTTCGGCTTTGTCTTCATCGTCGTCGTTGTTGTTGATGTTGTAGTCATCGTCGTCATCGTCGTTGTTGTTGTAGTCACCGTCGTCATCGTCGTTGTTGCTGTTGTTGTCGTCGTCGTTGCGGGGCGCTGACCGATGGTCGTTATTCCAGTATTCTCGAATATCGTGGTAATATTTCTCGTACCTGTTTCGATCGTCCGGAAGAAGATCCTGGGACTTCTGGGAAAGCTCAAAGGTCATCAAGACAACATTTATGGAAAAAGCGTAAATATATCAAAAGAAAAGCTTTCTAAAATACAAATTAGAATATCTAAATAAGCGTTCAGTTGGAGGACAGAAACACAAACACAAGCTGCTATGGAGACTGGGAAATAACTTTCTATGAGTTAAAAACAGGAAGGCAAAATGCGTGCCATCTTCAGAAAGAGCTACAGGGCTCTTCGTCTCTGCCTTCCTTGCATGCATATCAGGCGAGACCACTACCAGACTTGACTGTCCTGCTATTTACACTCGTCTATTTTGCTATTTACACGCACTTCTCATATCAGCAGCCCCGTCAGTGATTTTGTTAACCGTCACGGTTGTCAATGTGACAGTTGCCGCCCTCCGAAAATGTCACTGTCCGCAGTGATTGCAAATCCACTCAACTTCCCGTCTTAGTCCGGGTTGTGTGTTGTGAGATTATGATAAATACACGGGGTTGGTGTACTGGTCAGTGTGCTGCCTGGTGTGCTGCCTGCATGTGGTGTATTGCTTTATGTAGTGTTTAGTGTAGTGTTTGGTGTATTGCTTAGTGTATTGCCTGGTGTGCTGCTTGGTGTGCTGTCTGGTGTATTGTTAAGTATAGTGTTTAGTGTAGCGTTTGGTGTACTGGCTGGTGTATTACTTGGTGCACTGCTTGGTGCCCTATCTGGCGTACTACGTGGAGTACTGTTTGGTGAAAACAGATACGTGCAAATAGCAGGACTCAACACAATGCCATTCATTTCCTATCCAATCGCCGGCATCGTATGTACAATAGGAAAACCACCTCGATACACAGATCACATCCTGCTCCACCCACCCAACAATAAGAACGACGAGACATCCACGTCGCGACGCCATGACCAAGAACCAAACCATTCATTCCCTGCTCTCGATGCTTTTCCAGCGTAGCACAGACCACCCGTTTACACCTGCGCACGCTCCGTCTTCCCACGCTTTTCGCGGCCGTGGTCCGACCAGGGGAAATGAAACACCGGTACGCGAAAGAACGAATTGCTAGGCAACCGCTTTGATCAGCCTTGTATCATGGCACCAACGAGTACGACGCATCACTCACCTGCTATCCTGCAACCCAGCGAGAGCGCAATACCATGCCAGAAACGCAGCAAAGAAGCCAAACACGCCGCCCGTCTTCTGCAGCCCAACCGCAGCCGTCTTATTCCCCAAATCGAGCGCATACTGCTCACACGCGAGGAACAGAAACGCCATATCCAGAGTGAAAAAAAGTAGAAAGAACATGACGGTCGAGCGGAGGGTGCAGAGGAGCAGGACAGTGGTAAAGATGAACCAGCCC
>JADHZA010000314.1:0-26464 GCA_018831705.1 Torrubiellomyces zombiae
TAGATCTAGAAACTCACGAGAAACCACTAGCTTTCAACGATATCGCAGAACACGACGTGGCTTGGGGTGCATCGAACGTGGAGTACGATGCCAACGCTGACTCGCCCTTCATCCAACATATCTTGTCGCTCGGGTTGGAGAGGCTGCATCAGATCGCCGGGGCAGAAACATATGAGAAACGACACCGGCTTCTATATTCCAGCTATCCGCCAGCCACGGAATCTTTCCTTCACGAAGGGCTGGAAGGCGCAAACGAACAGAACGATAACATCTTCCTTGATGACTTGACACGGGAGGATGAAACCCTCTATATCAAACAGGCGTTCTTTGCGGATCCGGATTGCGGTTCGGCGGATGTCTGGCGATGGGCACATCGAGAAGAAAGCCGAGCGAATTGGATATTTCAAGAGAATCGTCGTGGCCTACGTCAGTGGGGATATGTCATGTGGGACCGGTCTCGGTTGGAGGCAATAGGCATGTTTCAGCAACCGTGGGAGGATGTGAGTTCGAGCGATTTGCTTCTGGCAGAACAAGAGGCTCGGCGGCAACGCGCCTACATGCAAAATTCATGGGAAAAGAGGGAGTGGATCTGCAGGAGCGGCGGCACAGGTTGGTGGAGCTGGGGAGATGAGAGCAAGGTGAAATGGACAGACAGAGTGAGGCCCAGGCAGGGACCTTTCCTTCCTGCGTATACGGACCCCAATTCGTTGCAAGAGGCTCGAGAGATGTTGAGTATGATGAAGCTACCGCCGTCAGTCAGGCGATTTCATCAGCAGACGATCAAAACAGAGTCAGAGCGATGATTCGTCCGTGGGCTGATGGATATTGTATCGACATTTACATTCATGATAACGCTACATGTATTGATGAGGAGCTCCTTAGTGTTCGCAAAAGCTATAGTGCGCAGTAGACCATGGGGACTTAGCGTCAAGTTCGAAGGCACTTCGGGCCTTCATCAGTTTCAAGCGATGCTCTTTGGCCTCCTGCTCACTCATCGGAAGACCCTGCTCGAGCCCTTCCTCTACCATAGCAACGAGCTCCGCAGGGAGGCGTTGTCCCATTGATCGAACCCTGGATAGAGCCGCCTCTATGCCTGGGTGACCTGCGCCCACCTCTTTTGGAAGCCGCTGCGCGAGAACATAAGGAATCCGATCGGCATTTGCATCATCCATATGTCGCAAGATGCTCTCAAGCCACCAGCTCTGCTGCTGTGGGGGAACGTTACCCGTATTGATGACACGAGTCAAGGGGTCCACGAGCCAAAGAGCAATAAATCGACGGTGACCGGGCTTAGTCTTATCCTTGAGCTCAAAGGATGATACACGATGCTGAAATACGTTAGGAAAAGCCAGTAGACGTCCCTCCTTCGTCTCGACACTCCCATAGTTTTGTATGCATGGGCCGTCCGAGAGCAAGGCACCGTACACGCGCTCGAGCCAGTTATACTGTTGTTGCCCGACTTGGTCCTGGAGCTCGTCCTGATCATTGCTTGTCTGCATGCGGAACTGCAAACTACTAGATGTTACGTTCTCAGAGTCCAGGTAGTATAATGCTGTACCGACAATATGTTCGTTCATTTGACCTTCGATATGCCAGTTGCCGGCTGGAAACTTGGGCTTCTCTGGGGTGAGCTCGATAGAGGCCAGCTTAACGATGATCTGAAGGCCATCGAACTGCTCTCTGAGGGACTTGCCCGGTTTGACGTCGTAGTTCCAGGCCTCAAACTCTGGAACGCTGGGTTGCACCGGTTGACGAACCTTTTCCCAATAGACTTGCTGACGCGTCCCGCAGTAGGAATACCCTTCTTCGTCTTTCTCTTCAATTTCTTCGTCAGAATCTGCAGCTTCGTCTTCGGAGTTATTGCCGTCAGTTGACTCTTCGAATTTTCGCTTTTTGGCGCCCTTTTCACAGCTATCCTCCGCGGTTGGAGGATCCCAATTCTCGGAAACCTCATCGCTTTGATGCTTTACGTCAGCCATAGAATTAGAATCAAGTCAATGGACATATACAAGTTTCTCTTCTCTTCTCTTCTCTCTGCAAGGCCTGATGTGTCATACGTACTCTGCATTTTCAGGAACTGGGAACCGTGGTTTGGTCCTTCCTGCCCCAACAAATTCATAGTCATGATATTGCGCCAGGCAAACATCCCAGGCAGGCAGAGACTTCTCGATGAGTCTTTCGATCGTCCTATACACGTCGGGATACTTGGTAGGGTGGAGGTTGTTGATATAACTAGTGAATTTGACACTACCATCGTCCTGGAACTTGACATTGGATGGCAGCCACTGGTACTCTGTAGACCAGAATGAGGGATCGACCGTGTGATACATGGCTTGATATCGGTCCTGAGGTTCTGGTGTCGGACCTGGCGAAGGGATCACTTCACCCTTTCCTGCCCACTTATCAATGGCATCTTCCACACCAACAACTTCATCGGCCAAGACTCGCGTCCGGCTGTAGACGAGCGGGTAGAGCGAAGGATGCACCAGGTTTTGGACCAGGCCGTCTGTATGAGGATGCCAATCTGGATCAATCGCCTGGTCGGCTTGCAATTTAGCGAAAGCGGCCCGTAAGGCTTCGCGTAGCGACTGATCCACCACCGAGTCCGACTTGCAAATGGATGCAGTGGCATCGAGGGTCGGAACGAGGCCCGTCTTTTGGAAGAACCTGGCCTTGGCACGAAGCTCTTGCATGCACTAGGAGGAATGAACAAACATCAGCTCTGCCTCCCAATACATGTAAGCAGTGAAAGGGTGGGGAGCCGGCGCATCGCACGTAGTCAACACATCCTCGGTCAAGGATGGTCTGCAATCTTTTAGGCCAGCGGAGAGTGTGCCAAGGGAAACGAGGATCGTCGCCTTCTTCTTCCTCTTCATCTTCTTCATCATCAGACTCGGAGTTCTCACTCCCGCCCTTTACAATGTCGTCCCATAATGGTTTGACGGGCAGGGCGAGAGCCTCGTCTGCCCACCTCTTGGCAATGGCGTCGTCAAAGACCTTGAGGTGGAAATCGGGCTTGTCGGTTAGGCGATCCATGACAATCATCATAGCTACCTCACGGATGAGAAGCATGTCCGATTGAGCATAGGCGCAGCGCCCATGGATTCCAATAGGGTAGCGCACGTCTGCGTCTCGGTCGTCATGTCGCAGGTCGAGACCAAGTCCAGGATATTTGTAGGTAGACATATTCGACTGAGTATAGGCTGGTGTTTGAAGATGCGCAGAGGTGAAGAAGATTGAACGTGATCGGACGAGGGACTGTGCGCTGGCCCAGATAAATAGCGGAGAGACGGCATCTTATAAGGCCCCGATCCCAAACTCTGCGTAGCACCCGAGGGTTGACTTTCCGACTGTATAGAAGCTCGACCTTTCCTATATTATAGGTAAAAGCTGTAGTATAAATCTATACATTTGCATCCAGAGTACGGATATATGATCCCTGTTTCTCAGGTATAGTGGGTCGACACTGTCAACGTTCACGCAGTGGTGTAAACCTCAACCACGGCGTGAACCTTCATCGTGTTGGACCCCTGTGACGTAGTAAGGGGCTTAGCAAGGGAATCGGATAGCTCTACCACAGGTAGGTCTCGAGGTAGATTTTTTTGGGCGTTGTTCTGTTTGCTCAAATTTCATGATTTACTCTATCACCGTTTTACAGTGATGGAGCACGAAAAACACAAAGTGATGGAGTACGGTGCTGGCGTACACAGCGCCTTCGCTACCTGCATATGTGCGGCCTGCGTGCGCGCTGCTCCCGTGGCCTTATGGAAGGTGGTGTAATACTAGAATTTATACGCTTCATAATTCAGCGATACCTTTATATGTACAGCGGTGCTTTTGCTATCTTCAGCCCGTCTGATGACAGTAAGCAACTGTTGCTTGCGAGTATATGTTTTGATGATTACCTGCTCGATTACGAAGACGTTCAGAAACGGATGTCTTGGTCGAAACAATTCTACTAAGCGTAACGACACCCGTGTAAACCAGAATGAATCAGACATTTGACCTGAGCGAGGGTAAGTTGCTTGGCTTTAAAATACCTGCTAGATGCATCGTGGCAACCAACTGACAGGCCCTTTCCCCAGCCTACACGGTTTCCTTCTTGATATCATCTGACGAATAGGCAACCTCAAGTTGCGAAAAGCCCTCACACAGTGGCTTTGATTCTCGATCGTGACGATACACACGAATCGTGTTGTCCTGTCCCGCGCTCACCATCGTGTCACCGTGGACATCCACCCAGAAGCAAACTCCTGGATGTCCTTGCACTCTTTGTATGACCTTCTTGCTCTTGACGTCCCAAAGTATAATGTCGCCATCTTCACTGGCTGACGCGATGAATGGCTCACCGTCGAGCACGGCGAAGCAGCCCCCGATGGCAAACTTTTCGTTGCGGTGTCCTTGGTATGTTTTCTTGACTGTGCCTGCAGCATAATCCCATAACCTTATGCAGTTGTCGAGATTGAAGGCAAGCACAAATCGTCCGTTGGGAGAAAAGCAGACATTCGCGACGGCAGGGTTGTCTTCGTGAACGAGGGTGCGGAGGCATTGACCGGTAGACGTGTCCCAGATACGGCTGTAAATCGTCAGTATCGTTTCATGGCACAGTTATGCCGGCGTGTTTTCGACTTACATCAAGCCGTCTGTGGAACAGCTAGCCACCAACGTACCATCTCGACAGAAGTCTATACCGCTAACCGGGTCGCTGTGGGCAGGAAGACTTCGCATAAGGCGCCCTGCCCTAACATCCCAAAGAAACACAGCTTCGTCGTATGAGCCACTAGCCAGGATGTTTCCCTTGGGCGAGAAGCTCAAGCAATGAATGTAGTTATGGTGACCTCGTAGCGCAGCGGTCCCTTGGCTCCCCGAGGACTTTCGCGTCGTAGTTTTGGGCCGCCCTGTCACTCGATCCCATAGTCTGATTATTTTGTCGTCTGAGCCGCTCGCTATCGTATTGCTGTCCGGCGTCCAAGCAAGGCAACTGACACCAGCCATGTGACCAACCAGCGTGTCCTTGTGAGCGCCGGTCTGGGCATCCCAAATCTTCAACGTCGCGTCAGCGGACGCAGATGCGATGAACTTGCCATTTGGCGATATTCGAACTTGAGAAACGGGCTTCTCATGTCCACGGAGTACCAGTCTCGGCTGATAGTTGAGTTGTAAAGGTTCCCTTGGGGGTGTGAGCTGCCGAGGTTCTGGAGAGAAGGACTCGCTTGGCGTGTGGTTCGAGGGGGACGAATCCGGCTCGCGGGGAGGGGAAGCTCTAGAGAGCGACCTAGAGCGAGTTCGAGAGGGTGATTCCGATCGCGTACTCGGTTCGGACGTTGATGGCGTCCTAGCACGCCGCCGTGACGGAAGCGAGGCCGAGGGAGGCTGTGATAAGTTGTCGGCGCTGGGACTTCTGGTCAGGTCGCAAGCGGAGGGCGATCTCTTGCGTGCGAGATTACGCCTCGCGTCTGGGGTATCGCGCGCATGGCGAGTGTCACTGGAGATGCTCAAGCGCCGAAAGAAGCCTTGACGAGTCTTCTGCCGCTTTGTGGGAGGAGTCGGTGCGTTCAACTCGTCTGCAGAATCCATGTCGCGCCAATGACGACGGACCGAGGTTGTCAGAAGGCTGAGAGAACCTTGCTAAAGGATAGAGCTCGTGGAAAAATTATGGGCCAGGCTTTCAATGATTGGCTGTAGTCGCTGAAGCTCTGGGGCCTGCCCGAGGCAGCACAAGGCTGGGCTGCGTGATGCATGGTGGCTTCTGCGACTTCAACAGTTCCACTACCGATTTGTCGGGGGAAATAAATGCATTTGACATCGATTTATGACCAGTGGCTATAGCATGCGCAAAGACTGTCGGGAAACGTGTCTATAGTGACAGCTGCACGACATCTGCAACGACTTGTGTGTCTACAATGCCCAAACGGCTTCGGTACTTGTGTTCAAGGATGGCAAGATTTTGCGTGTTGGAAGCAGACGCGACCGCAGCTCTCGCGTCGAGGACGTGGGCGGCAGCGTTGGAGCCAAATTTTCCGCGGCTTGAGGCTCTGCTGGCCTGGCCTGTATTACGTCAAAAGAAAGGGCGAATGAACCGCAATGCAGGGGGCAAGGGGAGCAATATCCTGGTCGGGTCCAACTTCGCAAACCGGATCACTCCGTGGTACAAGTAACCATGGGGTTGCATCTGCCTGGAGAAGCATGCGTGTGAAATACAGCGCTGCACGAGATGCTCGCACACCAACGGCCGTGTCCCCCCGAGGGCTCAATCTTTCAACCCTGTGTGAACTGGCACATTGGCAATAAACCACCACATAACTTTCTCTGGAGGATGGAATTTGTCCCTCTAGTGGCATGCTGCTCGACATTGACTGGTGTGCTTTGTTCAATTGAACTGTCAACGGGGTCGTCCGTGGAAGAGCTGCGGCCGGACTCTGACTTTTAAATTCCACTGGAAGGCTTAGAGGGCTGAGGCTGACTGCATCGACGAAGAGCGTCCCTAGTAATACCCCGTACGGTACTTCGACCGCTCGAGTCACGCGCGGGGATGGCGGCCATCAAAAGGACGTCAGTTTCTGTTCCATCCATGTCAGCACGTTCTGCACCTTTACCGCCGTTAGTCAGGGCCAAAACAGGGACCAGGATTTAGTCCAGGCACTGGTTTCCACACGCCACCAACAACTGGTGCAGGGCTGCAGGCTCCTGCTAACGCAATTTGCTCAGTCTTCCGCCCTGACGTTGACAAGTGGAGTGAAGAAACAATCGGTGACCTATCAATCACTGATGACCATGCAGGGATTTGGATTCTCGACCCGGACCGATAAAGATGGGATTGGAAAAGATCCACGCTCGCCAATCTCGGGAATGCCAGGGGTAACTGCGTCCGCTACTTGGGCAGTACTAGTGTCTCGACCTGGAGGTACTAGCCGCTGCTGTAAGCAATAGTGCCGTGAAGTCGGTACATTAGAGCGTACAGGGCCTGTACTCGCTGAGCCTCTCGTGCCTCTCCATCCATTAAACCCCTCCCACCCCTCTCAGCCCACGCAGGGCATGGCCACCGCCATCTTCCGACGTCTGCCGCGCTGACCGACCAGGTGTTTCTTGCGGCTCTCGCCCTTCTCACAGGGGGGGGGCCTGCCGTCCGAACCAGTCAGGTCCGCATGTAAGTGTAGGTGCGTACGTATGTACATACTCCGTAGGCTCAGGGAAAGCAAGTATGGGTGGATTGTTACCACCACGAGAAGAGTTGGGCATGCTCCTCGTAGTATTTGATCATTGAGCCCGCCGCCACCAACAGCATCTGGGTTTCTTTCCCTTTTTTCCCTGTTGCCTTCTCACGGATACAAGCCACCTGTCGTCGCTCCTTTAAAATAGCATTCGTGCCCATTACGCTCTTTCCGCAGTTTCTGCCTGCAAACACGCTCTCTCGTCTAGGATAATTCCCCATCTTCACTGCTTCACACCCCAAGTCAGCATTCTGCGTCTCGTCTACAGCTCATTTAGTAATATCGGCTCGATCACCAATATGCGTTCCACCATCATCCCTTTCTGCCTGGCCTTCGCCGGGTCTGCCTTCGCTGGCGCTTTCGACCCGTTTTCAGTCCCCAATGACCTTGAAGCTGGCACCTCCTACCAAATCAAGTGGGATCCTACTTCAGCCAAGGAGTATCTGAACAGCAAGGTCTCCATTTCCCTGGTAGGCGGGGAGACTCAACAGACGTTGGAGAAGGTGGAGACTGTTGCCAGTAAGTTCAAGTTGCTTCCGACCTATTTTACTCATTTGTCTGGTCTGGGGCTGATCACGATGTGTTCTTTGCGATAGCAAATCTCGACAACAGTAAGGGACAGTTTACGTGGAATGTCCGGTCCCACAACAAGAAGTTGTACGGTTTGAGGATCGACGTTGCAAAGGAGGATGCCAAAGGCAACGACGTTTTCCAATACTCCAACCCCTTCCATATCAAGGGCGGCAGCCAGGTCCCCGGCGGAGACACTTCAATCACCAGTGGCAAGGCCTCTGCTACCGCTACCGCTTCCGTGTCTCCCTCCAAGAGCGTCAGCACTGCGAAGGAGTCGGTGACGGACACCGACGAAGCTGACGAGACTTCCACCATCTCGTCGGACAAGCCAACCCATACGGCGTTCAAGTCCAGCGGCCACAAGCATCCTGCCGCTACTCTCGTCACCCACGTCACCAGCACTGGCCCCCGCGAGACTCACACCGATAGCGTGTCTAGCACCACTTCCCTCTCCCAAAGCACCTCGACCCGGGCCACTACCACTGCCAGTCCTACCAACGCCGCCCCTCGCGTGGGTGCCGGCTCGCTTGGGCTTTTTGGTGGTGCGGTTGCTGCTCTGCTTGTCCTCTAAAGGGCGACGCAGAGAATGACTATTCCTTCGAGCAAGTCTGTACATGTTCCACACTCATAGAATGTTTAATGTAGACCAACATGATGTAATTATAATGCATCTTGACGCGAGAATGAGAGTCAGGTTTCTTCCTCCTACGTTTGCTTGACCGTGAGAAAATCCACCTTTTTCCTCAAAGTAAGGATACTGCAACAATGATTCCTTCCATTAACTTCACCTCGCTTCGCTGAGACAACATGAAGTGATTGACACCATAGCCCTTAGTGGAATGCAATATAACGCCAAACCACAGCGCAGTACCAGGCCAAAACAGCTATAAGACTTCCCACAGTCACAATCACGACCAACTCTGGGGCTGGGAAACCTTGCAGTGCTGTGTCTTCGATTTACGAATCAATGCGACAAATTCCCCTCCATGCAAAAAGATATCGCAAGCGATGGTATTATCGTAAAGTAGATGCCTAGAGCTTAGAGTCGCATTGTCTCACCGTAGCGTGACATCGCGAGCTTGAGGAGCCAACATGATGTCAATTCACGAGTCATAGTGTTGAACGTAAACGTGTTGATCACGATGGGGCTGGAATTCCGACTGTATTACTATTTACTCGCCATGTTCCATGGACTTCGACCCCAAAGACATGGAGAGGTTGGTTTTGACCACGATCCGCGTCTCGTGCGACTCCAAAGACACAAGTATCTCCTTGGCAATCCTGTGACTGCTAGTCCTGATGCAGACTGCCAAATCCAGCCTATGTAATCTTACCCCTATGGCCCAAGAGGAGACGTATCGCTCTCTTGACCATGCTGATCGATTTAACTATTCATAGTTCTCGCCTCTAAGCGTCGACAACCTCACGATCCTGTTGACGGATGAGTCGTGAGTCTTCTGTAGGTAAAAGCATAGCTGGCTAGTAGAGTGTTATTTAATAGCAACATTTGCAACGAAGATGAAGTCGGGAATGAACAATCCGAGAGACATTCACGAAGTCCAAGAGGCTAGTCAGTGACCGTTTGAGCTGCTCAGCAAGGCTTTGGATCCTCATCATCTACATCATCTACATGTACATGTATGTTAAATAGTGTTCACGGCGGCAGCCCTTCTACGAGGCTTAACAATGTCATCGACGAAGCACAAAGTCCAGACCACGACTCTAAAGTCTCGGTATCTTCAGTAGCCAATACAGTCGTACTCGGGTACAAAGAGCAACTACATGTAGAAATGAATTCACTCGGATTGGACCGCACATCATGTATAAGCCGAGGCAAGCGGGAAGGCATTGTCGTAGAGTCGTGCTATTCGCACAGCTCACGTGTTACTAAAAGCAGTTCAACTAGCCACAGAGCTACACAACCAGCAACCAGCAAAGGCCACGGGCAACTACCAAAGGCCACGGGCAGCTACCAAAGACCATAGGCATTTAGCAAAAACCACAGGTAGCTAGCTACCTTAATCATATGAGATAAGATGACGTGGGCTGTGCGAATAGCACGACTCATTCAGCTCATCGAGCCCAAAAAAGAGAAGACAATGCCCCAAGAAACAAAATCCATGGACAAAATAGTGTTGCAAAAAGCACGTAGCATTCGGAGTCGTGATAGGTGTGCCGCTAGGCCCAAGTAGGCAAGAGGGGCTGACACTCCCGCCTTTCCGGATACATGATATTTTTTTTCGTGCAGCTTCAGTGACGACGCCCTTGCGGTCCTTATTTTGCGACTGAGAGGGTCTCGATGAAGTAGGGAAATGCCTTCCATGCCTCAATGACTTGTCTCAACGATCCGTAACGAGGTCAATTGCCGATTACATGACGTCAACTTCTCGCCTGCGGAACCGCTAGACTTGGAAACGAGAAACTCATCCTCGGCTCTCCTCTATAGGCGGGATACCCTTACTTGAGATCTTCACCGTCAAACTGCTCAGCATATAGGACAATACGCGGCCACCCACATCAAAAGACTGGAGTGGGAGGGAATCGGCCCAATGGAATCTTCAAATGCTCTCAAGACCTGCAAGGTCATCACAGCCGAAACCATTTCCAAGGGTCTTCTTGCCGAAGTCAAGGAGACACTGGCCAAGGTTCAGGGAGCAAGCCCATGCAAGCCTACGCTTGCCGCTTTCCTCGCGAATGAGGATCCTGCTGCCGTCAAGTACGCTGAATGGTCAAAGAAGACATGCGAAGAAAAGTGAGGGCCCGTCATCATCAACGCTGGGTGCGCATGAAGTGGGTTGCTGACGCATGTCCTAGTGGCTTCATATTTGATCTCCGCACAGTCGATAAAGATCTCTTGGAGGAGGAGATTATGAAGGCCAATGACGATGAAGAGATTGACGGTATCATTGTGTACTATCCAATCTTCCCGTCGAACCCCAGCCACGACAAGTACGTCCAGGAGACTGTTGACCTCTCCAAAGATGTGGAGGGCATGCGCCACAAGCACCTCCACAACATGTATCACAACGTGCGATTCCTGGACCCTCAAACCAACAGGAAAAAGTCCATTCTTCCGTGCACGCCCTTGGCTGTTGTCAAGATCCTGGAGTATCTTCAGATCTACAATCCCATCTTAGCGGCGGGGAATCGTCTATTCGGCAAGACCATCACAGTCATCAACCGATCCGAGGTAAACGGTCGCCCGCTCGCGGCTCTGCTAGCTAACGACGGCGCGACTGTGTACTCGGTCGACATCACGGGTGTACAGCTGTTCACGCGCGGTCAAGGCATCAAAAAACCGCGACATCAGGTCGAGGACAAAGAAGGTTGGGGGTTGAACGACTGTTTGCCTCTCAGCGATGTCGTGGTCGGAGGGGTCCCGGTGGAATCCTTCAAGGTGCCTACGGAGCTCATACGTGAAGGCGCCGTATGCATTAACTTCTCATCCACCAAGAATTTCGACGGGCCGGCTGTAAAGGAAAAGGCCTCCATCTATGTTCCATCCGTGGGCAAAGTCACCATCGCCATCTTGCTGCGGAACCTCGTGGTAAGCATTGGGAAGATCGTGACCTCCGAGAAGAGCAATTGGTGCTAACAAGGATTTAACAGCGTTTGATAGCAAACCGTCCATCTACACAAGACGCTGATAAAGGTATCGTTCAAGCTAAGACCGAGGCATTTGTCGACGACTGAACACGAAGCACGCGATGAGGACGTGAAGACGTGTTTCTGCGTTGAATGATGTCCATGGCACCGGCACAGCGCTAGTCATGACCGACATGTGTTCAACAAGATTTGAACATAAGGAGTTGGATGAGCTGTTGAGATATCGTTGCCCGTGGCCCGTATACAATCGGGCGGTCACGGTTCGCGGAAGCTTGAACACGTGGACGCATACCGGGGCGATCCAAGCCGTAGTGCTAAACCCCTGGCTTCGATCCCGGGTTTCTCTGATTGTACCGTTTCAATAGAATTCATAGAGCAGCCGAGTTTCAGAAGTGCCGTCAGAGAAAACAACCCCTTCGTGCCAGGATCGATTCAAATTGGCAGTATGAACCTTGACACGACAAGTAATGCACCAAGGCAAGCAGGTTAGCATCGCCATAAAACAAGTCCTTGGTTCACGCATAATGTGGGTAAATGACTCGCAAATGAGGCAGGTTCTTTTTTGGCAATGGAAGTCGTGACGCTTTAGCCCAGTTGAGGCCGGTGATGGTTGACACATTAAAATAAGAAATTACAGTCATCAACTCCTCGGTGCTGGTCGGCAGAGGTGACTGACATGCGTGACCCGTTGGCTGATGATCTCTTTTTCTTTCGAGACCTCGGGGGCTGGCGATCTTGGCGTAGTGGCTGGTTGCCCAATTTTTGCGACTCATCACTGCTGTAATTGCTTTGGCCCCTCTGCTAGTGGCCCCCCTAGGCAGCGCCAGGTCGTCAGTACGCTGGGGGGGTACTTTACTTTCCCCCAAACCTTCCATATCGCCGTCGGTATCGCTGTGTTTCACCACATGTGTTCATCGCACCCCTGACCGCCTATGTACAAGTACACCCATACAAACAAAGTATTAAGGTCAAAGGTCCGGACGAACCTCCTCTTCTCTCCGCCTTTGACCTGCTACGTCGGACGGCGAGAGACTCTCGTCTTGTTCGAGGCAATGCTGCAGGAAATCGTCTCGCAACGTGGAGATGCGGGTCTCTTCAGATGCTATCAGATTTCATACACTTGTTTCGCCAATCTGCGTCTTCCTTCCCCCCTGGCCTCTGGGACGCACGCTTGAGCTGCTCGCTGAATCATCGTCGAACCAACGGCTAGCTGCCTAGGCGATCATGCATAGGAGCCAACTCGCAAGAAAAAAAACTGCAGATCTCCGACAGACAGACACAGACCTTCACATTTCCTGGTTCCAGCACTCAAGGGTTCATCAGCAGCTTTCTCACTTCCTGGATTCCAAAACGATTTGCCCAGCATTGGACCCCTTGCGACCAACGTCACTGCTCGAGTTGTGTCTCTTCTCCGGTCAAGAATCCGTACCAGGGGTTTCATGACGAGGAGCACCTTAGAGGCACAGGCAATTTGTCGCACCACAGCACTCGTATCAAGCCCATTGCGCAAGAATCTTTAACCGAGCAGTATCTTGGGCACCGGCCCTGTCCACTTATCTCGGTGAAGCCGTGATGGCCACACAGCTCTACCACAATGGCCATCGTGACGGTCGCCAAGGCAGCTTCGGCTCATCATTGCCTATGCGACCGCAGCCATCATCACCTACTCTGACGAATCCAGACATGATACTTCCCGACTACGATGAGCCCGAGCCTCTCGGCGACCCCTTTCAGCCTCCGTCGATCGTGTGGAACCATTCCCAATTGACAAATCCCGACTTCCAACACTTCGCCCAAGGCTTATATCCCTCGGCACCGCTTGGTCCAATTACACCGATCATATATGGGAACGGTACAATGTTATCGGATATTGGGGAGGTTACCGAGGTTGAGAGCGTCGTTGCCCAACCGTCGCGCCGTCGATCGCACAGGTCACTCAGGGATGGTGGTGACGGCACACCCCTTCGGTCCTCCCCTACCATTGGCAATCGGTCATCCAAGAAGTGGTCACAGAACTATGGTCACGAGCGAAAGCTATCGACTGAATCCGACAGTACGGTTCAATCAGTCGGTCACGTTCCAAGTTTCGACGACCTCGATGCCGTCAGCGTGGGTGATAGCCATTTCCAGGGGGACGATGAAGAGAGTATGGCATCGTCCTACGCCGACGAGAGCTCGGCGCACCAGCCACATGATCCAAAGACAACTGCCGACCCGTTTGCGGACGACAGAAGGCTCTCTACTCAATCTATAAGTAGACAGGCGGAAGAAATATTGGCCAATGCCAAGAGACGCCTCACGGTATGCGTTCAGAACGAGAGCTTCCGCGATAGAAATGCTAATGTGTTGCGGGTCAGACCATGGAGGGAAATTTACATAGAGCAAGGACCTTGAGCTACTCATCCTTATCGGACGGCTCAACTCCTTCACCCGGGTCTCGACCTTCCACCTCATTTCGAGGCAAATTAGCCTTCGCGTCTTCCAATCATGCTAGAAACACGAGCGAAGATTGCTCTCATCCAGGACCGTTTGCGGGTCTGCTCCCACGACGGGCTGCAAGCGCCCTAGGTTCTGCCGGTGGTTATCGTCAGCCATTAAGTCTCTCACGGAGTTCGGATGTCACAGGGAATGCGACAGGTCAATGCGGACGCAAGACGTCCAACCGCCCCCTAGAGACCTTACTAGAACCCTTGGAAGAGAATGGCGATGACACTGCGCACCAAGTCGACAACCGTCTGCAATATCTAGCAAGCCCAACATCTGGTTTGTGGGCTGATGCTGTTCCAGGACGATCAGCGTCTGTAGCCCAAGTAAGAGACCTCCAGGACCAAATGCAGGGGCTCAAAGGGAAAATATCCAGCCTCAGAGAACAAGCCAAGGCCGATAGCATAAAACGTCGCAGCCTTCAGAATGCTAGGACTTTGAGCCCATTCACGCATGCGCGATGGGATGAAGCTCATCGAGATTTGCAACATGATAGCCCCTCATCAAGCTTGGAAGTTTCCGATTCGAACGAGCCCTACGACGACAGCAACACATTGCCAGATTCCCATGGCCCTCAGGTTCCAATCATGAAAGACCAAAATTTACAGGTCGTACAAGACGATAACAATAGTGTTGAAGGCATTCACGAAGCCATCGAGACTCGCGTACCCGAGCCGGGCGAAAGCGAGAATGATATGCTCCAGCCCACCTGGCGCACCACTGAATCCGAAAAAGAGTCGATTGGCGAAAACCTTGCACCGTCGGATCCTCAAATATCCAGAGAGGAGGAGCCTGAGGAGGAGCCTGAGATGTCGGATACCATGAGCGAGAGTGGAGAATCCCTGTATCACGACAGTTATCAACACCCCCTATCGCACGAGGATCGAGAAGACGCGTTCGATTACGAAAACTTCTTTCTTCATTCGGCCATGGGCAGCATGAGCCAGCGGAGAACGGCTCGTAGCGATAGCATGAGCAGCGATGGCTCGGGTGACTCGATCGAGACGACGCGCGGACCATCGTCTTCGCATCTAAGACGCCCTAGTCTTGATACGATGAAATCAATGGAATCGTTCGCTACGGCTACGGAAGGTGGACAGAGTTACATGTCCCTATCACACGACAGTGGCACCAACGAAGGATTTGAAACGCCCAGCGAAGGATACGAGGTCGTTTCTTCGTCCGAGTCGATGACGAACCCCAATACTTTCGGAGGCGAGAGTAACAGCAACGATACACCCAACTGGGGATTGCATCTGCATCGTCACATCATTTGTGATAGCACGACGTCCGCTCTTCACAGACCATCGGTGTCATCATTTGAATCCGTGGGAACAACTCGGAGCTTTCCACTTGTCAATAAGACCAGACTAAGCGGAGGCATAATGACCCCGGGCGGCTCTCCCGACTTGGAGCTGAAACAAGTCGCAGAGTCTGTTCTCAGCAAGACGCCCAGCGCGTTTGAGGAGGGCAAGGTCTCGGCGAGTACTCAGTCGCCAGCCACGCAAGCTTTGCCAACTGAAGACCGTGTCATGATGGAGCGTACCGTCGCGGCCTTGGGTAGATGCGTTCTGGGATTGAGTGAAGCACATCGAGAAGGCAGAATCCAAGACGGCGAATCCATCAGGCACCGGATCGAAGCGGCGCAGAAGATTTTGGAAGCTTTGAACAATTCCGCTTAGCTTCAGGGACAGGGCAGTATTTGGGAGTCTTTGATTCTGTGGTATCTGATTTTTCGCCTTTACGTCATGCCGGAAGGTGCTTCATCTGAGCGTCAACCTCCTTCTGGGCGCAATGCTGTCATGTTGTCTATACTTTTGTTCTTGATACCCAGCTTTACATGTGCTCACACTGTTACTTATTGTGGATGGGAGCCACGGAGATTTTGTAGATTATCGAGGAGGGAATTTATCCTGGGCATTATTGCATCTGTCTTCATTGAATGCCCAGGCAAAACGCGTCTTGCATGTAAAAGTTGAGAGTTCACCTTCATACGTGTTGTGTTGGTTCCTTGGCCCCTGCGAGGAATAACGCAGGGAGTCTTTCAACAAGTGCAGCAGCAGCTGCTGCTGAAGATGTCATTTCAAACCTACAGTAGCAAGGTCACATTGTTGCCGACATAGTTCATGAAGATGGGAAGCCATGCAATTCCACATTCATAGGGTAGACTCGGAGCTCCCAGTAGTTCACCGGTGTCGCGGGCCGTCGCCCCCCACCGAAAGTCGCGACTAGTGGGACGGCGGCCAAGGCGGCCCGACGAAAAACGCCAAAGGGGGCTCCGAGCTGTCTCCATGTGTCCGCGTTCCACGATGATTCCACGTCCACAACAACGCCCCCCAAAAGCAAGCAGCCATACGACCAAACGCAAACGCATGCACGACGTCAGACGGTTGAAACGACGCCTATATCCCAACCTGCAGCAGCTCTCAGCTCGGTTTCGCCATGGCTGCCTCGCTTCTCATCGACTTTCTACCGCCCGATCTCGCGGCCTCGATCCGCACCCATCTCCTCCGTCACAATACCGCTTCCGCCGCACCACTCCTTCTCCAAGCTTATAAGCAACAAGCGCTCCTCTATGCGCGTCGCGCTATGTACATGTTTGAGCCTCTGCTCGACCGCGTGCTCGCCCTCGTCGCGGACAACCAGGGCTTAACGGGTGTGTTTACACTCGCGCTACTTCTCGTCGGCACGTTGGTCGTGCTGAATTACGTGCGACGAATCATCATGTGGTGGACGAGGTTTGCTCTCAGAGTCGCTCTGTGGGGACTCATGGCGCTGTTCGTGACGTGGGTGTGGAATAGGGGCTTGGTCGCCAGTGCGAGGGATGCCGTCGTGCTCTCGGGGAAGCTGGCTGGTTACTTGGCCGTGTTGAAGGATGTTTGGGTCGATGAGTATAACCGCTACGAAGGGAGGCAGCGCCAGGCAGGTGGCAGGAGGCGATGAGGAGGAAGAGGATTAATTATGGGACGTGGTGTCGATGGTTCGCAGCTTACGGGGCTTTGCGCGGAAATAACCATACAGCGAGCACAGCGGCATAGTGGGCAAAGGGAAAGGTCATGTTTTCGGCGATACTCTCGATTCTTTTCACGGACCATATTTGTCCAAAGCAAAGCCACCATCCAACGCCATCGCTATGCAAAAATTTTCCACTCAAGGGAATCGTGGAAGTCTTGGTTCTTTCCGTTGGCGGTATCAAGACTGTTTTGAGCCGCCAAGAGGAAAAGTCTCAGATCTCATGCTTCGTCTGGCTCGTCAACCTCTTGTTCGTCATACGGCTCCCTGGGGTCTTGGGCCTCATGGTACTGAATGCAGTCGTCGATGTGGCTCAAGATGGCAGCGACGCTATCTTCCTTGGTCACGTCCATCTTGAGATAATTGATCATGCTGAAGCCCTCAATCAAGCTTGCCACAGCACGATTCAGCTTGCGGAAGCTTGATCCCTTCATGATCTGGCCCTTCTCGTCGGGTCGTCCCCCGTCGTCGGTGTCCGCCTCGGCCCCTTCTCTCCGTCGTCTCGAGTGCTCCAGGGGATCATCATCCAGGAGACCCACGTCGGGCGTCAGGAATCGTTCCAGGTCTTTCTTCTTCACCTGATCCTTGACCAGGTCCATTTTGGATAGAACGTTGATGTGGGGGACTTCGAGCATGAGCATGGCGCTCATGGCGCTTAGGGTTCCGGCGAAGAACTTGGCGCGATCGACGACAAAGGTCGCTTCAAGGAGGTAGATGGCGGCGAGGCGGATGTCCAAAGAGCCCGGCTGAGTCAGATAGTGAACGAGGGTGGGGAGGATGGGGATATGCGTGTAGAGTTCGATCTGTCCCGGCATGTCGATGATGATGAGGTACTCTTCTGTCAGGCTGTCCAGGGCCTCTGTGAGCCAATCGAGATTTTCCATGAGGAACTCGAAGCAGTATATCAGTCCACCATTAGGTCCCAGGCCCACTTCCTCCATGGCATCTTTCAGAGATATGAGCTCCTTGATGTCGAGGTCGGGCTCGTGCTCGAAGCTTTCGGCGGCTGGGTCGAGGTTGACGTAGAAGGCTGACCGCCGGTTGAGCTGCAGGTGCGTGATGAGGGCAGCGCAAAAGGTCGACTAGGTCCCATCGCGTCAGCTTTGCATCTGGTCATGTTGTGACCTGGGCGATAACAGCTCGCGGGCTCGCAGAGGTCTGAGAGCCAACTTTGCGCCAACGACGATGGAACAGTTTTGATGGGACAGCTTTCATACCTTGCCCGCCCCCGCGGGGCCCATGACGAGAGCGCCAAACTTGCTCATGGCGAGCCAGCGGCGACGAGGAGGCCGTTACTTCAGCGAATGCTCGTCCGTCGGGCCCGAGTCGTCTGGTAGAGAAGAGACGGTCAGGGTGATTGTTCAATCGGTTTTAAAGGAAAAGATAACCTTTGGTATCGCTACAGTACGGAGTACAGCAAGCCTAGCCCGGCTGCGTTTATGTGGCAGGGTTGACTGGGAAATTTTCAGGTACAGGTACAGCAACACTAACCACAGCAGGCATGGAGCTTCAGGTACCGAAAAAGGCTACATGTAATATTACTTGTGAATTGGTACGCGTTGGTGCGGAGTTGGCTCCATGCTTAACAAGGCGGCCTCAACTCCGTACCAGAAGCTAGAGCAAGCATCCGGCGTGTGTGCTGGCGTGAAGCATGGCCTAATATGCGATTTACGTAGGTTTGCGATCGAACTGTGTCTTGAACTGTGGTGATCACTATCAAGGTTGATTTACCACAAAGCCTGTATTGCAATAGGCTTACTTGTACGCATTTGTCTTGGAAGACGTAATCGTCTCACCTACGAAGTAGACCTTGTGAAACTAAGCCCCTTTGAAAGGGTAAGCTCAATGTACTCGGCACCACGCGTAATCGTCACTTCGAACTCGTGCTCGACCAATGGCTGACGTCCAAGGCCATGTAAGCCGGGTCGGAAGTAAGAGATTCTCACCCTGAGTGAGCCTGTAAGACAGTAGGCCTAGTGGTTCGTCGCTGATGGCGCAATTTACACCAGCTGAGGCGATTTTCGGTGCCGGCCCCCCTGCGAACATGCGGGACATTGTTAGTGCCTGTCACATTCGGTACCTAGTCGCCCACTGTATATGCACGAGACATTTCGGGTACCTTTCTTGGCTATCCTTATCGAGGAGTACAACCATCGGGCAGGGTGAGTTTTTTTTTTCCACCCGCGAACCCCATCCACCCCAGCGGCTTAAGCAGAAGGGACCCCTCCAACTGAAATGTCCTCACTCATCTTCTGCCCCGCCTCCAAAACTATCAGATTAAAATCGCTCCGCCTTTTTCCTTCGCTTTTCCCGTCGTAATCCGAGAATCTCTTTTCCATCTAAACCACCCCCTTCGCCCTTCATCCACGTATGTAACCTTTGAATCATCTTCTTCTTCTGTATCAAGAGCTCCCCGTTCGAAACTTTACTGACTCGACCCAATCTATAGCTTGCCCGACTCCTCTTCTGTGAGAATTTCCAGCACTCTCCGAGGAAATTTGCTTACCTTGGGCATCTGACTGCACTGGCAAGCCATCACCTCTTCTCTTCCGAACGCCTCCTCCCTCTCTTCACACACAGGTGTTGATTCACTACGAAAGATGCCTGCAGTCAATGGCACCAATGGCGTCACTGCCCATGCCTCAGCCGAAGGCAGCTTTCTATTCACCGTATGTTGAAATGCCTCAGGTACTCTGTCCAAATTGAGCGAATTGATCATTCTGACTTCATGTGCAGTCCGAATCCGTCGGCGAAGGCCACCCCGATAAGATTGCCGACCAGGTTTCTGATGCCGTTCTAGACGCCTGCTTGGCCGAGGATCCTCTGTCCAAGGTTGCTTGCGAGACGGCCACAAAGACTGGCATGATTATGGTCTTTGGCGAGATCAGCACCAAGGCCAAGCTCGATTACCAAAAGGTAGTCCGCGATGCCATCAAGGACATTGGCTACGATGACTCTGCCAAGGGCTTCGACTACAAGACCTGCAATCTCTTGGTCGCCATCGAGGAGCAGTCACCCGATATCGCCCAGGGCCTGCACTACGATGACGCTCTTGAACGCCTCGGCGCTGGTGATCAGGGTATCATGTTTGGTTATGCCACCGACGAGACGCCCGAGCTGTTTCCCCTGACTCTGATGCTGGCCCACAAGCTCAACGCCGCCATGTCTGCTGCCCGTCGTGACGGCTCCCTACCCTGGCTCCGACCCGATACCAAGACCCAGGTCACCATCGAGTACAAGCGTGACAACGGTGCCGTTGTTCCCGTCCGTGTCCACACGGTCGTCGTTTCTGCGCAACACTCTCCTGACATTACCACGGAGGAGCTCCGCAAAGAGATCAAGGAAAAGATCATCAAGGCCAGCATCCCCTCCAAGTACCTCGACGACAACACCATTTACCACGTATGTTAGCTTCCTCGACCTGATCAGTTCCCAGCTCAAATTAACGTGTGGCGCAAATAGATTCAACCTTCGGGTCTGTTTATCATCGGTGGCCCTCAGGGTGACGCTGGTCTCACAGGACGCAAGATCATTGTTGACACCTACGGCGGCTGGGGCGCTCATGGCGGTGGCGCCTTCTCCGGCAAAGACTACTCCAAGGTCGATCGATCTGCCGCCTACGTCGGCCGCTGGATCGCCAAGTCTCTTGTCGCCGCCGGCCTCGCGCGAAGAGCTTTGGTCCAGCTGTCGTACGCCATCGGTGTGGCAGAGCCCCTTTCCATCTACGTCGACACCTACGGCACGTCGCAGAAGACTTCAGAAGAGCTCGTCGAAATCATCCACAAGAACTTTGACCTACGGCCCGGCGTCATCGTCCGGGATCTGAACCTGGACCGGCCCATCTATCGTCAGACGGCCAAGAACGGACACTTTGGCACCAACCAAAGCTTCACATGGGAACAGCCCAAGACGCTCAAGTTCTAAGCTGCCTCGCAGCATAGCTGGAATGTGGAGAGAATTCAACACGCTTACCACAAAACGACTAACATAGTAACCATGTGTTACTACTCCATTCCATTTTACGCGCTCACGCACACAAATGGCGTACGGTTCTCAACGAAACCATGCACTTCCCCCCACATTAGAGTGAGGTCACGGCGGTTTCCGGTGTCTAATATTACTTCATTTTTCCTTTGTAAACGGAGCCCTTTTTGCTTTGCACGGTATTGTCGGGACGGCGTGGTGGCATCTTTCAACACAGCCAGGTTTGGGACACATTTGCATGCGTGAAGCGGAAAGTCAATCCTCGAGGGCCGGAAAATACAAAAAGCAACTTGCATCACGAGATACCTCACGGCCGAGGACTTATAGAGAAGCCTGCTTAACGGCGTTTTTACGGGGGAAAAGAGAAGAAGTTCAACACCTTTTTTTTACGGTTTCCCCATGTTTCTCTGGCCACGCTTATGCAAATCTGTCGGGGTATCTGAGGCAGCATGAAGGACGTCTTGCGAGGGCAGTTGTTGCTGGTGGGAGAGGCGTGAAATTTCAATGATGACGTTTCAGAAACGAGATGGAAGAACAAGGACCCCAGGTTACTCTGCAGTACATCGACCAGCTAGATGGAAATGAATATCCGTTAGGTCAAATTCTTTGCATGCCAACAATCACCCAAGACTCTTCTTTCTGACATTCGGTACGCATCTTGGGGTATATTGTGTAAACCTGCAGCCTGAACAATATCTGCGCCTATACTCCCATCCTTATTCTAAACCATCACATCACACCACACGCCAGACGGCTTCAGCCCGCGACACATGGCCCTCTTCATCTTCCCTCAGCACGCTTTCTATCCACGCCTCCTCCCTCGCCAGTATCTCCCGCTCCATCTCCTGCATGACCCTTATCTGCGACGTCAAGTCCACCACCAAGTTCCTCGCGCCGCTCAACATCCTTCCCAAACTCGTAGACGGCGGCGGCGGCTGTTGAGAACCTTTTTCCAGATGATCCAGCTGCGACGCCCAGCCTTGCAGTTTGCGAAGCAGCACCGTACACTCCTCCTTCCACGACGGATCCATCTCCTCCACAAACAGGACATCCTCGTCAGTGGCCCGCGCATCCTCTATCCTACACGCGCCGTCGAGCCAATGCTCAAACCGAGCGACTAACCGCGCAAACCGACCTTCCGGATCAGTCAGGGTCCAGAGAGGGCTGAACAGCTCATCCAGGATCTGCACTTTGCTTTCCAGCTGATTACTATCTGCAGCCCAGCGACGTAGCGCAAGTACATTATCTTGTTCGACGGTGGATTGCTCATTCTTAGCAACATATTGACTCGCCTGCCGCAACGCTTCGAATCGTCGACCGAGCTTATCCTTAGCGCTGGCGTGCCATTGCGCGTTGACGGCCGCAGCATCGCGATGCAGCAAGTGCAGCTGGAGCAGCACCGCCTGCAATCTGCTCGTCTCCGCCGACGCCGCTACATTCGCAGGCAATTTGGACGGCGACGGGGGCGCCAGATAGCTCGAGGTAAGCGGTTTAGGAGCGAGCGCTTTCGCCGGTGAGTAGTGCTGCTGCAGGGTGGAAAAGGCCGGTCGAAGCCGCGTGGTCGCGCCTTTCACAGGCGTCGCTGGGATGTTTTCCCCGTGAGGCTTGGACGCCGGACGCAGCACCGTCGCCGCATGGAGGTTCGTCACGGTGCTCTGGGCGCGGGTGTGGGAGACGTTGGGCTTTGCTGTCGTCGCGCTGCCGGCGGATGTGGATCGCGTCCGACCCAATGGTCTGTTGCTGCGGCTCAGCGGCGGACATGCCGTGGTCTCTTTGTTTTCTACGGCATTGTTGTCGTGTTTCTTTGCTGTCGTGTTGGTGACGGATAGGGAGCGGCTCGAGCTTGTGCCCCTGGCGGTGGGCTTGATGGGCAGACGGCTCGGAGAAGCGTTGCGGGTGTCGTACGGTTTGGCGAGTGATGATGTTGGATTCGACGAGGAGAGGACGGGTGGTTTGCGTAGAGAACGATGTCGTTGGAGGGAGGAGGACATGGCGGTGCAGGAATGGAGCTCTTGTTGACGCTGAGAGGCTGCCGCTGGGCCATGACGCGACGGCGGGGGGATCATGTTAGACCGCCCACCGTAGAGTGAGTACAAGGTGCCACCTACTGACGTCTACGATCATACGAACGAACAACCTTTATTTTCTTCAACGCTCGAGGGGTTGATGAGATGGCCCCCGACAGATGTTGGCATTGGCTCAGCATGGTACCAGTCTGCAGCTGCAAGTTATCATCATTCTTGGTCTATTTGCTTCTGCAACGACTCGGTTTATTCCAGCTTCATCCGTCCCTGCATTTCTACGCATCCATAACACTGTTGCCCGTCGACCAGCGATACGCTCATGAATCTCTCCTGCTGTTATATGGGTATAACTTCATCATACTTCTTACGGCCGTTAGCTCAGACACATACAAATCAAGCTCCCAAGATTCCCACCCACATTCCAGGCCGACATCTCTTCCAAACAAAGTGGTATCTTCAACAAGGTCATGATCGTACAAAGAAAAATATTCTAGGTCTTGCCCTCTTCTATCTTCGCCGCCGTAAATGACCAAACTTCCAATGAGAAAGCGCATTGATTTGGACAATCTCTTGCATCTCGACCATCGAGATGCCAGCGTTACGCAGCCCCTGTTACACGCCGCTATCTAGAGGTCCATCCAGTGAGAGAGAAAAATGAGTAAGGGAGAGGTGCTTCGTATGAAATTTCGTTTCGTAGATAAGAGACGAGTCTTTGACTTATGCGGTGTACTGCAATCCTAAAGCTGAGCCAGGCCGCGATGAAGAGGATAGACTTAGAGGCGTGGCTGTGCCCAACTCGTCCATGAAGCGACGAAGAACCTTTTGGTGACGGGCGAGCCCGCTCATGCATGCCTCGCAGACTCTCAGGTGGCAGAACGAGCACAGCCAGCGGTCCTCCGCATCGGCTTTTTCGCAGGTTTGGCAGGTCAAGGGGTGATTTCGGTTCGCCCGTCGGTTCATGGCCCGATGCTTCTGAAAGCAGTTGTAATGGGCATCCTTGAGCGGTCTGGCAACAATGACTGTGCCAGGAGAGAGCTGTGCCTTGTCCGCTCGCACAGGGAAGTAGATGGCTTTCGGATCCGGCTCTTGTGTACTCTTCATCTCGGGATAAAGAGTGCCGTCTCGACCCTTGTACAGCGGTCCAGACTCTGACTGAACTATGCGGGGATCGCTTGAATCCGGGCCATGAGGGCGAAACCCAGGCCCAGGTCTCATGCGAAGCCGTCCTGACGAGCCACCGCTCCGAGAGCTGATCGAGTCGGTAGATCCATGAGTGCTACTCGATGCTCTACTATGGTCCAAGTCCCGCCAGCTATCCGCCTGTCTGTCGACGCCGGATGGCCGTTCTTTCGGGGCATGCTGTCTGGTATCAATTGTAGGGCCCTGGCCGAAATTAGCCAAGCGAAGGTCGGGCGCCGAGGGAGGCAATGTCCCGGGCGCTGAAATGTCGGCCTCGACTTTTTCGGCGACCGGGTTATGTTTGACAGGGCCTGACGGGGGGGCCTTGGGGGTCTTGATAGATGAGGCCTTGAGCGAGCTCGATGAAGTGGCGGGTGAGACGGGGGACACGAAAGTGTCCACGGTGGGCACTTTTACGTCGCCGCTGTGGTACTCGGGCGTTGGAGGCCGACATGCACCCGGCCGCGGGACTCCCTCCTTGGCTGAAGCGCTAGGATTGCCAGCACTCGATGTTGATGGGGAAGGGGTAGTGCCATCCTTGGACGCGCCGCAGCCCATGGCCACGAGCTTATCTTTCGGCGGGGATTGCGTCTTCCGAGCAGGCAGATCGCTGGCGACAACCGTTGAAGGTTGCGCTGGCGATATCTGCTGGGCGTGGACTGGTGGAGGTGGAGGAGGTGGAGCTGCCTCAGCAGTTGATCCGTGACTGTGATCGAGCTTGAGGACGGGGAGCTCTCGACTGTTTTGTCTATTTTGAGGTCGACGTCGCCAGATCTCGGCACCTCGAGGCGACGATTTAGGCAGCGAGGGTGCTGGTGGCAGTTCCTTTCTTGAGGGCGACATAGGTGGGGACGATTCGGTTGCGACCGTCTTGACGTTGAGGTCAGCGTCTTTGGATGGGAGGAGTGCCGTGTCGTCGCCCTTGTCCAGTGTGAGCTGGTGGCGGTGCACAGCAGCGTTCTTCTTGTTCAGAGACGGCGGTGTGGGCTCATTGTGCTGGTGGCCAGCTGGCGACGTCTCACCGAGATGTGCACCAATCAGGTCGACGTAGCTGCCGTCGTCCAGATCCCACGAGTACGCGGCCAGCAAACTCGACAAAGAGTCAGTCGGCGAAGGCACGGGAGGACTTGGACTTGATGCCTTTGCAGGTGGTTGCGATTGGCCAACCGGTCTCCTGGGGATGGAAGTGCTCGCCGGTACAGGTGCAGTCTTGAGGTTGGGGGATGAGGGAACGAGGATGACGGTAGTTGGTGACGTCTCCATTTTGGTGCTAGCCTTGGGGGGAGGTGAAGGAAGTTTCGCCTTGCCAACCGGTTTCCGGACTATCGTCTTGCTGCTGGCCACACTCTTGGCATCGTCGTCCCTGCATGGCGGTGGTGGTTGCGGCAGGTCGGGCAACTGCTTGGGGACCTGAGGCAGCGGGGGTATTCTCTCGACCAGGACAGGGACGTCAGGAACAGAAGGGAGCGCTTTGGACGTAGAGCCGGGCTTCCTGATGCCGACGGGCCTGGGGTTGACGGACGATTGCGGTAGAGACGAGGACCGTGCTGGCCTCGTCACAGATGCCCCAGGCGCAACTGCGACCACGCCAACGTGCCGCATCGTGAGCTCGAGGGTGTCGTATCGACAAAATTGAGGCTGCTTTCGTCGCCGCTTGGACGACGGGAAAGACTATTAAGCTTTCGGCTGTCGAGTCCAGTCCGGCACGGCTCGGTTCGGGCGGAAAGTTTATGTTGAATGAGGGGACGCCTCGTTTCTGCAACGGAGGTGCAGTCCAGGTTGGCTGTAGTAGGTAGATCGGACAGAGGATGCAAACGTTGTCGATGATGATGATGGATGAGACGGAAGGATGCGTGAGTGAATGAATGTATGACTGAATGAACGATGGATTGTTTGAGGGACTGAATGCGTGCCAAGAGGACCGAGCGCGAACAGCTCGAGTCGACAACAGCCTACTGGTGAAGCAGAAATTGGCCAGGATGATGGAAACGTGCGCCCTGTTTCACTCTGAAGACGTTGCGAGTCGACGCTGCATGTGGCGGGGTGGGACAAGTACCTACCTACAGTATGTACCACGGTGCCACGCCAGAGTACATGCTCCGCACATACAAGAACTACGTAGACGAATGTACACACACATCCATGTATGTGCATGCATGCATGCATTGGTTGCCAATTTTTCCTCCCCCAACGTCATTCCCCGCCCGGTTTAGCCCCCTGCCCTGTCCTGCGGTCGACGTAATCGCGTCGTAGCGCACTGCATTTTACGAGGTGTTGAGCCAGGCGCAGCCATTCTGGGCCGTGGCCGTGTCCCGATGCGCTCTCCGTGGCTCCCGCGCCCGTGCACTTACAAGCAATAACAAGTAATGTTCACATATCCTTGTATCTGTA
>JADHZA010000315.1:0-26410 GCA_018831705.1 Torrubiellomyces zombiae
TGAGAGAAAAGAAAAACAACGGACCAGAACGGACCGAGTGATTTCAGCATCGCCAGGGGTCGAGTTTGAACCCCTGTTGCAATCTTTTTGGAGCTCGGACGGTGACAACGACAGAGGTGCATGCGTCTCGACAGATTGTTCCCTCCAATCAGTCAATCCAGTTGTGCCAGTGCCATTTCTGTAATACACGTACGTACAAGCGGGTAGTTGGTGCTTTTGCCCAAGTCAACACTGCCTCACTGAATTCCTGCAGATACATGAATATGTGTATTTGATCAGCCTCGCAGATCTAGCACTACTACGGAATAGTACCTTGGCGCATGGGTACTTGCGAGTGCTAGCAGAGCATGAGCAAATTAAAGTACTTTTTACTGCTCCGTACAAGTGGCAGTGTTGTATCGTCGCGTCGGAGGATTGTTCTCGTTTGAGACAAAAAAAAAAACTTCTGAAGATCATTGATCGGTAGGTTAGTAGGTGCAATATGTGCCACCGATCAGAAGGGGCCGTGACATTCACTGTCGGCACTTGTACTACGATTAACGCGTGTGTGCATGTCTGTACGACTTGATTTACGGCACCCGTTTCTTTGCACAGTCTGCATGGCTTGAATGATTCCTTCCATCTGTGCCGCCGCCCGGCATTGGGCCAATGAATGGGGGCGCTAATCTCGGACAAGGCTGGATACCCCTGAAGGTACCAGAATCTGATGCAAACCCCTGTGTCTGTTGCAACGCACCCGAAAGCTTACCTTTTGATGATACCCTACGATGATCCAATCATCCTGACGCTCTGACTCGCCAATTCGCTCCCTAGTACACAAACCCACAGTCCCTGAGATGGCTCACGGATCAGCACCCACGCTGACAGGGCTAGCGCGCTGATCCTTGTTGCAAGTCGCTAGAACACTCGCTCGTTGGATGGAAGTGCTCAACGTATGTACTGTAATACCTGTAGATAAGTACCTACAGTAGCCATTACTGCTAGCACTACTACCTAACCACTACGGCACTACGGGTACAAGTTAATAGCGGCACTTGTAGGCTGTCCACTGCCTCGATTCTCCCTTCGTGGCCTTCTCCTTTCCATTTATGCCCTCGGTATCGGTGCCTATCGCACTCCACGTACCGGTACATCCGCACTCAGGCAAGCTTGGCTCCGTGACACCCAATCTCAGCGAACTTGCGTGTTGTACAACCCTAATGGAACCAATGACGGATCAACGAACCCAGAGTTCTGAGTAAAAGGCGTGGGTACACTACAGAGTACGGAGTACAGTACTAGCGGGTAATACTTAGCAGCATTCACCGGTGAGGTGTTTATTGTACTAGTACGCAGTGCTCTCGTCTCCTTCTCTCTTGTCCTCTTGCGGCGTGGTTGGTTGGTTCCGTGCCTTGCACTATTACGAGTGATCCCTCCAACATACCACCACTACTAGTAGTAGTAGTCCCTGCCTGACTCCCCGCTGTCACTCTACTTGTAACTAGTAGCAAATGCCACCAACCGAGTGAAGAACTTACTTGTACTCCGTAGTAGTACCATTACTCTATACGCGTAGTGGTTACGGAGCACTATAGCTCGCAATCTCCCCCGTTCTCCGACCAAATTAGTACCTACGTTAGGCTTTTTCCTCCCTCCCTATCCCGTCTCTTGCCTCCCCCTCGACCAATATTGTCTGTCTCCGTCCCTGTTTGGGATTCGCTCGACATCTCAACTGCGTCTCTTCTATTTCCCTCGTCGCCCTGGCCATTGTCATGCGGCATTTCTGCTTCTTTCGTTCACAACTTTGATCTCGAAATCTTCTCGGTCCTTACCTGAAGCGTCTGCCCTTCGTCTGTGCTTAGAGATCGTGCCCCTTTCCCGCTTTTCACACACCAGCGTCACCACACAGGACCTGCGTGCCTTTTGCTTCATCTCGCTCTCCTATCGCCCGTCGACCGATTGCGAGCCACGATTTGTTCGAGTGCTTTGGGTGTCTCTGTTCCCATCGGTTAGGACAATACAGGAAACAGGAACGCTTGGACTGGCTGACCCTTCATCGTGCCACGGCGCCACGACTTCGAGCGGCATCGAATCTTTATACAGACGCATGTTCAGCGGTCGCGATCAATCACCTTCTGTATTTGCCTGCATCTCAACGCCTTCGACCCGCGGCGACTAGGGTGGTTGAGGGTGCAGTTGCTAGGTCCATCCAGTCGGCCGGTTTCCATCTCGTCTTATCATGGGAGTAATCTTGAACAACCCTCGAAAAGGAGCCATCAAGATGCGGAGCCCCTTCGTCAGAGCGCTCCTGGCCGCTGTGTGTGTACTATTCATCCTGATGGCCATGATGCGAACCCACAGCATCCCGAGTCGATCACATTTCCTCACCAAGAACGGCGTCAAGGCGAATCCAGCCCACAATCAGAAACCTCTGGATGATCCCAACTCACCTCTAGACAAGGCCCCCATGCTTGGCAACAATGTTGTTGGAGGCCGTCATGAGATGAACTGCAGCTATGACATCGATCACCTCCTGCAACTAAAACAACGGCATTACTTTGGCGACAAGTTCCAGTACCTGAAGCGATATATTCAATTCACTCGCACGGAAGGCCTCGAACGCAAGAGAATGACGAAGCTGCCCCAGAACCTTCTGAACGGAAACTTTAAGACGATTGACCTGACGAAGCGGTATGGCGAGAAAGTGTGCGAGGAGCCTCTCAAGGTAGAGGTGACCACCTCTGGCTTTCCATCCACCGCAAGTGCGTCGGACTTTATGTTTGGCGTCTCTACCACCTACAAACGATTCATGAACCACGACACTACACCCATAAACGAGTGGATTTTCTGGCTCACTGACAGTCACGGTGGCTCCAATGGCGGCAAGCTTCTTCTGATGCTCCTGGACGCGACGGATGACGAGCTGCAGGAGGTTGCGAACCTGCTCGGTGACGTAGGCATCGACGTCGACGTGTACCACTCGGATTCCTCCATGGAGATGTCCGTGCGGTACCTGACCCTCGTACCCACACTCTACACCCATCCTGATGCCAAGAAGAAGAAATGGCTGGTCACTTGCGATGACGATACATTTTTCCCTAGCATGCATGCCCTGGCGAAGAAGATGGAATCGTTCGATCACACGCGGGAAATGTATATCGGAACGCTGTCTGAGGATGTCGGCGCTGTTGAGCGTCACGGCTCGCAGGCATTTGGCGGTGCAGGCGTCTTCCTCTCCCTGCCCATGGCCGAGGTGATCACGGACCTGTTCACCAGCTGCAGCACGGAAGAGAAGATCATGGAAGCGAACTCGGGGTGGGGATCACAGGGCGATATCCTCCTCCGAAAATGCATCTACGAGAATACGGAAACCCGACTGACAAACCTTTGGGACCTGTGGCAGCTGGACTTTTACGGCGAACCGGCAGGATTCTACGAGTGGGGTATCAAGCCTTTATCCCTTCATCACTACCGCGGCGGAGGTTGGCATCACGCCCGGCCTGGTCATTATACCAAAATCGCACATATCTGTGGAGAGGACTGCACGCTGCAGAGATTCCAGACGGCAGATGATTGGATCATCTCGGGATTTTCCATCGCGCATTATCCCGAGGGTGTCACGTTCGACACGAACCAAATCGAGGGTACCCTCCACGCGGCACCGGAGGACAGGGGCTGGAACCTTGACTTCATGATGGGCCCTGCACGACCGAATCTGGTCAGGACCGGTCGCAAGATTGCGTGGGAGATGCAAGAGTCGGAAGTCCAGTCGGACGGCACGGTTTTGCAAACGTTTACCCGGAAGCAGAACGACGGTCGATGGGTGTACCCCAACAACGAGCCGATGAGTAACATTGACGGTATCATTGAGCTGGTCTGGATCCCTTCATAGACCGCCGATGGTTCCCGTCTTTTTCTTTTTTTCGCTTTTCATATCAACAAGCACGGTGTGGTCAACAGCCTCGGCATATCGAGCTTTCCGCTTGAGCCCGGGCTATGGATCTGGAGGGCTGAACCGCAGGTACAGGTCCAGTGAATTCGCTGGCTCTCCAATCCCTCGACGCGTGCTACGCCAACAATCCATCAACAGGCGAACAACGAAACAGCGCCGCCGAGCAACTGCCACTACCCTACTTTGCTTCTCTGGGTCTTTGCGCACTACCTTGGCCGGACAAATGTACAGCTCGTATAGAGCAAGCGTTGGATTTGGGGTGGCGTTCTGGCAGATTGGGAGTGTTATATCTATTGGTGTCGACCGGTCGACAGCCTCACGAGAAGGGCGCTCAGGCGCGGCTTCCACCTTGGGAGCGGGGATGTCGCCGGCATCGCGCCGTAATCTGTGACCTGATTGCGGCATCGATCGGCAAGTAGGTCACGCACATCGACCCGCAATGTACATAGATAGGCTTTTCTCGGTTGGACCGGTCTCAGTTGCGCATGTATGATTGTGAGGTGGAGAGAGCATTCGCAAGATGCGGCACCGTGTGACTGCATGCACAGCAGCGTTCCAAGGGTTCCCGATCACCTGGCCAAGGAAGGTGGTCCTTTGAACAGTCACATCACATGCTGTGACGAAAGCGGGAGAGTCGCACTTGACACAACCACACTGAATAAACTTAACGATATAGAGTCATGATTCCTTATCTCCTACAAGGCTCGAGGCGTCCAAGAACTTTGTCTCACGTAACTGTGAATCCCTCTGCCGCCTGTGAGCCGTCAAACAAATGCCTGACATTCAAATGATGGGGTGGAATGCCCTGATTCTAACAAACCATCTGAACTTTGAAACTCAATCATGTGGCTGAAAAAGGTGATATACATTTCTCCATGCTAAGTTCGCTCTTGACTGCGAATTCATGATGAGCTTCTCAGGTTGAATACCCTGCGTTTGAGTCGTGCTATTCGCACAGCCCACGTCATCTTATCTTAAAATAATTGGTAGCCAGCTATGTACCTATGGCTTTTGCTAGTTGCCCATGGCCTTTGCTCGCTGCCCATGGCCTTTGCTGCTTACTGGTTGTGTGGCTCTGTGGGCTAGTTGGACTGCTAATATAAGATAAGATCAAGTAAGCTGCGCGAATAGTAGCATGTGGGCTTTCGAATAGCACGACTCCTGCGTTTTTAATATATTAAATAATGCAATGATCACGACCTGTTCAGAGAAGTCGTTCTTGCATGCTTCGACTAAAGGTTAGAGAAATTAGCTCTATATGAGGCAGCTTAGTCATGGCACCAAAGACCCCTCCACGTCTCCAGCGACATTGATGACGTCGCTGGCCTAAACAATAAGCTAAATTGATTCTTGCAAATCTGTAATTTGATAGCGAGCTCTTCGGGCGCCTTGGCTCGCGCTTCTCATCTGCGTTCCACAAGTATATGATCTCGTATCCCGTCACCTTGGCAGTTCGGGCTCATCATGGCCTCGTAAGTGATTGCGCGCGGACCAAGCTTCTCGTCATCCCAAGTTGCTAACTCCATCGTGGCACTGGCGCTGATAGAACCGGCAACATACTCTCTCTGCCATTTCGACGCTCGACGAATATGTCATTGGCCTCGACAATACGGCAGTACATTACCACTAAATATGATCAGCATCCTGACATGTTCAAGCAAGACCTCGAGGTCATCGATGCCTTGCGCCGGGATGCGGTCAACATCCAGGAGCCACACCTCAGTGGCATCAAGAAATTGCAGGCTTATGCTTGTCAGCTGGCGTGGATGAGCGGGAAGTTTCCGATAGACGTACGTTTCCGAGATCAATTCTTTCCCGCGGCTCGCTGCTGACTTGTGGCAATTGCTTGCAGATTGGTGCCGACTTCTCGTGGTACCCTGCCTTGGGGTACAACACAGATCGACCCATGGTTCGAAACAACCTCAAGTACGAATTGCTGAATGTGCTGTATAACCTGGCCGCACTATATTCCCAACTAGCCATCAACGCCCCTCGCAGGACTACCGAAGGACTCAAGCAAGCGGCGAGCAACTTTTCCCTAGCCGCTGGCGTCCTGTCGCACATGAAAGAAAAGATCGTCCCAGAACTCAGAATGTCAGACCCACCTGAAGATATGGACGAACACACTCTGGAGTCGCTGCTGCAGCTGTGTCTGGCTCAAAGCCAAGAATGCTACTGGCAGAAGGCTGCCGTGGATGGATACAAGGACGCGTCCATCGCAAAACTTGCGGCGAGGGTGTCGGATCTGTATAATCTCGCCGGAGAGGCGGCAATAAAGAGTGAGGCCATCAGCAGTGCTTGGATACATCACATGACTGCCAAACATCATCATTTCGCGGCAGCCGCCCAGTACCGAGCATCCTGCGATTGTTTAGAAAAAAGGAAATACGGCGAAGAAGTTGCGCGCTTGCAAGATGCTGTAGCCTGCGCGAAAGAGGGCCTCAAAGAGGCGAAGAGCGCCCAGGTTAACAAACTCGTTTTAGACGATTTAAATGGACTGAAGCAAAAGGCGGAGGAAGATCTTAAGAGAGCAGAAAAGGACAACGACATGATATTTCTCAGTGAGTCGTCCTGGTTGACAAGCCACGGCGCTAGAGTGCTAACACGAAGCAGACGCCGTTCCGCCCAAATCTGAGCTCAAGATTCTTGAAAGAGCCAACATGGCGACTATCAGGACGCCGCCGCAAATCGCCACGCCATTCGACTTTCTGGGTCCTCAAGCTGAATTTGGTCCAGCTTTGTTCACCAAGTTGGTGCCATTCTCCGTCCACATAGCCACGTCAATCTACGAGGAGCGTCGTGATCGCATTGTGGACCGTAGCATCATTGCGAGGTTGGACGAGCTGACGGGTGAGGTCCATACCCTGCTCAGCTCCGTTGGGTTGCCAGGCTCATTGCAAGCAATCGAGAAACCTCTTGGCTTGCCGCCTGGCCTGGTGCAGCATGCTGAGGAGGTCAGGCAAGCTGATGCAGTCGAGCGCATCCGTAAAAGCTTCTCGAATGTCGATAAGCTCCGGCAGGCCGACTTGGTTCTGTTTGAGGAAGGCAAGGCGACGCTTCAGGCAGAGAAGGACGAGGACCAACGACTACGAGCGAAATACGGAACCGACCGCTGGACAAGACCGGAAAGCGAGTTGGACCCTCAGGGTGGCCGTTTGTGGCAGCAAACATCTATGCTTGAGGGATACGTTGAACAGAGCGTAAACAGCGATAAGCTTCTGAGAGAGAAGATTGAGGCAAACGAGGGCCTTTTACGCACTTTGTCAGGGCCCAATCGAGGCTTGATGGAGTTTGTACCATCAAGCACGCATCGGGAAACTTGCATGGAACTCAAGCCTTATGTGAGCAAGCTTCGCAGCGCATACGATGGCATCCTCAGGCTCGAGAGCAGGCGGAGGAGGAAAGTCGAGTCTCTGCGACAGAGTGTTCAGCGCGACGACATCAAACCGGACATACTGAAAGAGACGGCTCGGTTAGAGCGGGAATATCCTTCGACTGCCATCGTTCCAGCTCACTTTGAAGAATTCTTCCAGAAGAGACTTGACCAATTGTACGAACCCGAGTTGGAGGCCGTTGACAAGGAAGCACAGGAGCAGGAGCATCTTCTGGCGCAGGTGGAGCGAGCCAATAGCGAGTTTGCGTCCCAGAAACGGAAAATCGGTGACAAGTCGCCCCGTGAGCGTGAGAAAGCGCTTCAGCAGCTCGACGACGCCTACTACAAGTACAAGGAGGTGCTGAATAATCTAGACGGGGCGAGGAAGTTCTACAACGACCTCAACAGACTAGTTGGAGCAGGTTTTCGAGACGTTGCCGCGGATTGGGCGGCGAAGCGGCGAATGGAGGCTAGAGCATTAGAAGAGTGAGTTTTCGTGTACTTGGAAGAATCAAGTGGAGGAATTTCTGACACTGCTTCAGGGAACTGAGCATGCCGCCCTTGTCAAACCTGAACATCTCACAACACCACAAGCCGCCCCCGACAGCGTCGTACCAACGCCCCCAACAGCACGCCTCTTTCACGCAAGAACAAAGCGCATATCATCAATCAGCGGCTCCACACGGTCGGTCGAATCCGGCAGCCGTGCACCAAAACTTGTCGAACCCGGCCGAGGCGTCCATCCAGTCGTGGGCCGGCAGTTCAGTTCAACAACCACAGCCTGTACCTCCTCCGGCTAACCCTATGAACGGGGTGTGGAATCCGGCCATGGGCATCAAGTTCGGTGGCTCAGGGAGCGGTGGACAAGCAGGACGAGGAGGAGATGGACACGAACGTCAGCCGTCAGGGCCGTCAACTTGGAATCCGAAAGGGGGCATCAAGTTTGGGTGAAACACCAGGGTCAGCACGAGTCGACTTAGATCCAAACAGCGGGTATTATGTAACGGAGAGGAAGGCGTTGAATGATCTGTATCTACGAATCAAGCCGATATAAATCCAGCATGACAAACATTTTGCTCCCAAATCGATGATGAGAGGTAGTAATAATAGTGTAGGTTGTGACTCACACGCCGATTCCTCCCCCACCTTGTGTCAAACTCACACACGACTAGCCTCACAACTCAGCTCCGTCAAGACAGTTTCACGAAACACCAACTGAGACTATGCAATACATCATGTCTGGACAGAGTATCTTCATCAATTGAAACTATACAACACATCATGTCTGAACACAATGTCCTCGTCACAGGCTCCTCAGGCCATCTCGGCGCCGCTCTCATGCTCGTCCTTCCCTCCCTAGGCTTTCATCCCCTAGGCATCGACATCCTCCCTTCCAGCACAACACACTACGTTGGCTCCATCTCCGACAGAACCTTCATCGAGACCATCTTCCAGACCAACCCTGCCGTCACACACGTCCTCCACGCCGCCACGCTGCACAAGCCCCATGTCCACAGCCACACGCGGGACCAATTCATCCAGACCAACATCACCGGCACCCGCGTTCTCCTGGACGCCGCGAGCCAACGACCGATGAAGAGCTTCATCTTCTTCAGCACCACCAGCACCTTTGGCAAGGCCCTCCACACCGCGCCCGGTAGTCCCGCGGCATGGATCGATGAGTCCGTCGTCCCCGTCACCAAGAACGTGTACGGCGAGACCAAAGTAGCCGCCGAGAAGGAATGCGAGCTCGTGCACAGACAATCAGGCATGCCAGTTCTGGTGCTGCGCACGTCTCGCTTCTTCCCCGAGGAAGATGACGACGAGGAGAGGAGGAGGAGCATGGCGGACCAGAACCTCAAGGTGTTGGAGCTGGCGTATCGTCGATGCGACATCGCTGACATAGTGGCCGCCAGCGTGTGTGCGTTGGACAAGGCGAGCGAGATTGGCTGGGGCGTGTATATCATCAGTGCGCCGACGCCGTTTCGTAACGACGCTGCGACGCTGGAAATGCTCGATCGTGATCCCAAGAGAGCGTTGCTGAGCGTTGCGCCGGGCGTGGAGGGTGTTTTCCGCGGCAAGGGTTGGACGTATCTCGCCCGTGTGGACCGTGTGTACGACTCGAGTAAGGCGGTGCGCGAGCTGGGTTGGAGACCTGAGTTTACGTTTGCCAGGGCGGTGGAAAGGATCGGCAGAGGGGAGGAGTGGCAGAGCGAGCTCGTGGAGAAAGTAGGGAAGAGAGGCTATCATGCTGTCAGTACGGGCGTGTACACGAAGAGATGAAGATCGAAACAGACAGTGTCAGGGATGCGAGACGAGGTGGACGGTATGAGTCGGTCACGCTGAGAGGGATCCGAGGCCGCCAAGTCCAGTGTTCTTCTTGCTATGGTCCGGTTCTATGCATCATGACCAGTATCGAATGCCGCATCTAACCTCCCCGTCTATCAGGTTTCCCGCTTTCTCAATCAATGCCCGTGAGAGTCCATCACAAGTCTATTCCCAAACCCTTTGCCCCTCATGACCTTTTGCACAGCATCCAGTACACGGCCGTGCAGGTGCTTGGGCGCTCCGACGAAGCCCGAATTCTGTTCCAACAACCTGCCGGCCAAGAGATCAATCTTCTTGCCCATCATGTCCGTGATGACGCCGCCCACTTCTTCGAAGAGCAACATGGCACCCGCGTGGTCCCACACTTTGGCCCGCCGGCCTTCCTTTCTGTAGATCCAGACAGTCGTGTTGCCCAGGCCCATGGCCAGGGCGGACCAGCGAAGAACCCAAGGGACCAGGTCGCCGGCGGGAGATGAGGCATCGAGTTGGTCGGCGACGGCACCATGGACGTCTTCCATGCCGGAGTAGATGATGCTCGCGCAGGACACGATTCGGACCTCAGCTGGTCCTGGCGTTGCCGAGATGGTGGGAAGCTTCCTGTGCTGAACGGCTTCCCAGTGTCCCTGGAGCGGACGAAGGTAGGCGCCGTGACCGCGGACGGCGTAGAGCAAGCAGCCTTGTCCCGACGGATCCACATCGTGGTTGCGGAGTGGTGCTTTGGCATTGATGGACAAGTTGGGACAGCCAACGACTCCGAGAATCTGTTTGCCCTCCTGCAGCAGTCCGATGTTGATGGCGTACAGCTCGCCGCGCACATACGTCTTCGTCCCATCTATGGGATCAAACACCCACGTTCTGCCCGAGAACTGGTCTGCCGGCGCGCTGGAGCCAGCTTGGTCGATGAGATCGCACATGTGTTCCTTGGACGAAGGAAGTGTGCACAACGGGGCTTCGTCTGCGTCCTGCTCAGCGGCCTCGTTCAGCAGCTCCCAAACACGATCCAAGAGCGTCGGGTTCTCTCTCAGGGCGGAAGCGTTCTCCTCTCCCACGAAGGCATCCATGGGGAAGGCATTCTTGAAGGTGGCAATGAGGAGAGCTTGGATGGCAAAGTCGGCGAGGGTGACGGGACTGAGGTCCTCCGACTTTTCGGTCACGCCCTTGTCCGTGGACGAGATGATGGACTGGCTGAGCGCGGCGGCTTTCTGGAGGGCGCCAAAGGCCACAACCAGCTCCTGTCTCAGCGGGCTATCCATGGCGGAATTGGACATGGTCTGTAGGCGATGCTCTGATGTTGGATCCTGCGAGAGAAAAATCTCATCTGGACTGGCGAGCTGGCGCTCAAGTTATAGCCAACGCCCCGGGGGCAGTGAACTTGACTCGCCGCCTGGGGGGTTCGTCATTGTTGCTTCCGCAATGAACGGCATCTGCCCCACAGCGAGCGAGCTTCGAATCACGCCTGTTTGCCGTCATCTCGTCTGCGTTTGCCGAGCCTTTCGTCAAGGGATTCGATGCAGATCGAAACAGAGGAAAGTCACGCCGATCTGGCGTGGCTGGCCCGCCTGGAATTACCCGAGGCGAAAGCCTAAAATAACCTTGCAACGCTTGCTTGTACTACTGCTTGCGGTCTGGTGCGCCGGGAGGTGCCTGCGTGCCTACTTACGGGTACCTGCCTGCCTTCCCCTGGGCGCCCATGTTCCGCCAATTAGTGAATCACTGTGGCTAGGTAGTTTGCGGCGGACCCGCCAACAAAAGGTACTAGATGTATGACAGTGACAGCTTTCCCGGCCTCAACTAGATCCAGTGGCAGCCTTCACAGCACACAATACAAACAACTCGACCTTGTTGCATGTAGGTGCTCGAAAATGTTTTTGTTTCACAAGCGTCTCGCGTGGATTGGAAAGCTGTCAACGGCGCGTGACAAGACTTGGCTACCTCTTCAGTCATCAGCAAGTTTTCACTGTTTCCGTTGTAACAGAAAATAGTAGTGCGTGTAGGTCGGACCTCGTGCGGGAATTCAAGAAAGATTACTTAGAATGATTGAATCTTTGCCAGGAAGTCCTTCGTGCAAGGATTCAAGCTCTCAAGCTCTCCTGGTATTCCTACTGCTAGAGGGCATTGAAACGAGCCAAGGTGACAAGACTCATCACCTACAGGTCGACTGAACTGCACCAACCCTGTAGCTTGCACATTCTATACAATGCCGTTCTTTCAGTCTATTGAAAGTCAACATCCTTCTCCAATGCCTCATGGCAGCAGTCTTTTAGGTGTACGAGGATAACACGCCGCAAGGTGGACGCTTGGTAGCGCCAGAAACCAAGCAACCACGCGGTCAAGACCAATGCCACCTCCACCGTGCGGTGGCACACCGACTTGTCGAAACGTCGTCAGATACTCCTTGATGCCGGCGCTTCCTGGGTCGATGCCCTTGGCGACAATACGCTTCTCAAGTTCAGTCGGGTCGTGAATACGTTGACCACCGGAGAGTACCTCCTGGCCTCGGATGAAAAAGTCAAATGCATTCGTGACACAGACGCCGTCCCCTACCGTAGCGCCGGAATCGTCAAGCTTGGCATAAAATGGCCGCGCCGTTTCAGGGAACTTATCAATGACGTAAAAGTCCGTCTTGTATTTGGCGCGGACTACTTCGCCGAGGGCCTTTTCTTGGGGGGTGGACATGTCTTCATCATCCCGTACATTTGAGAACTCTGGTGGACCTTCCTCACGTAGGAGCTTTTGGGCTTCGGCAAAGGTCAAGCGGACTTCTTTGCCTGGCTCAGGAAGGAGAAGCGGTTCTGAGTAATAGGTGGATCGGACTGTTTCAATTTCATGCGCACATCGCTCTGTATTGGCCGAAAGTTGGGTGAGAATAGGTTCAGAAGATGTTTAGGGCGGGTGAAAACGGACCTTGGATTCCACGAAAGATGGATAAGAGCACGCCCTCCAATACGGAGAGAACTTCGGTGTAGGAATCCTTGATTTCCATCTCAAGATCAAGCCCCGTGAACTCGGTCATGTGCCTCGGTGTGTTGGAGTTCTCAGCTCTGAAAACGGGACCTATGCTGAACACACGCTCTCTGCCTCCCGCAATCTCGAATTGTTTGTAGAATTGAGGGGATTGGGCGAGGAAAGCCTCCTCGCCGAAGTATGCGAGCCGAAAGACATTCCCGCCACCCTCAGACGCTGCGCCGATGAGGCAGGGCGGTTCAAATTCTTTAAACTGGCGGGATTCGAGGTACGAGCGAAAGAGTCTCTTGACTTCGATACGGATGTCCTGTGTCGTGTAAGTGAGTATCCAGATCATAGCCCATCACTAACATCGACGTACCGCGATGGCTTGCTGAACAGGAGCGCGCTTGTGCATGGCAATATTGTCGAGATGAGTGAGCATGCTTGCGGCTGGCGCCGTGGATTCGCCGGCGGACTTGGCAACCTTGCCGGCGTCATCTTCGACTTGAGCGCTGTCGTCGCTAAAATTGACAATGGGCTGGCTTGCGGCCATCATGGTCATGCCGAGCATGGGGGGAGCGGGCGCGAGGACGAAGCACTTTGTGATGTGAAGCTCGAGTCCCGACACTCGGCAGCTCTTGACGGGCTCGAGTGGTTGCTTCACCTTTGCTTGGACCGCCACGAAGCTCTCGGGGTTGATGCTGGTTACCCATTTGACCATGCGTCGGCTGACAAGGGGCTCCTCGTCAGAGGCCATAATAACGGCCTGGATGTTCCAACTGCCTCCCTTGCGGAGCTCAGCGAAGCCCATTTTGGCGCTCTGTATGCGAGAGGTCTGTAGCCATGCGCGCACGATGACCGTCTTGTCAATGTATGTGTCGTCCAGGGAGCGTATTTCGACTTCCTGAGCGTCCTGATCAAAGGCCGAGGCCGTGGTCTGCCTGAGCCCATAGTTGTCTTTGGCGGGGTCGTCCTCGAGGGTCACGTTCGCGGCGGCGGCGGCGAGCTCTGCAGCACGCTGGGCTTTTTGAGCCTCCTTCTTCGCCTTTGCTTCGGCCTTTTTCGCCCCTTTCTTGGACGTGGGAGCGCTTGGCGGTTCCATGATGCTGGTGTTTGTCACAGTTGGTGAGGGAGGGTATTCCGGGAGCAGTCATGCGTTGACGGTGTCGTGGGTGGGGGTAAAATTCTTGACTATGTAATAAATGCGTGTGCCTAGGTACACGGCCCTACCCTACAGTGGGTGGTGTATTACTTGGTATTACTATTAGTTCAACGATTTGCTTCTATCAAGGCACTGCCGCTGCCGCCGTCACTCGCTGCATGCATAGCTGGCACTTGGAAAGGCAGAAAACTTAGTCCCCAGGTACAGGTTTTGCTTAGATAGCTTACCCGAATGCATATGAATGCCTTTTCCTTGGATATTTGGTAGCCCTAATCTGAATATGTATCTACAAGAGTTGTCAGTCGACAGGGTAGGTGGAGCCTTGGCTAGCCTCATTGTACTCTCCGTCTGATGATACAATGTAGTACAGTCTTTATATAACTTCGCTTGTCGAGGTGTGATTTGAAGCCAACTCTACATTGGCACTTGGGAACATGCATCCAGCCATTGTCGCGCTTGAGCACACAGAAACTTGCGCTTTGTGGGAAGAGCCCCAGGCCAGCTTTGATCCCCCCCTGCCATTGTTGAGCTGGAACCTCATTTTCGGGCTCAATGGAAAATCGGTTTTGTTCGGAGCAGGCAGTATCAAAGCGGACGGCTATGGTCCAGGTTACAGAGGGCTGGGTCTTATGTTCTCTACTACGAAGCCATTGATGAGCTCTGACAAAGCTCTTCCATAGACCTACATGAATTCACTTCCATCGAGTGCTTTGGTGCGAGTCAGTCCAACGTGGGCTTCCGGTTCCAGGTGCAGTAGGCGGATGAAGGGCAAGAGAACGTGATAAATACTCGCCCATGCCCCGATACTGTCGTTTCTTAAACCATGTCACAGCAAAAACCGCACCTTATACTTCTCTGCTTCTAACTCGACTCACCTGAGAATATCCAGCCGCTACATCGCACAGACTTTCGAGCACCAGACCTTCGTCATGAAGCTTTCCGCCCTGTTTCTATTCGCCTTTTCCGCAGCTATGGCGACGCTTGCCGAAGCGGCATGGTCTGCGACAGTGCGCAGATCGACTATATTTTGGATCAGTTCCTATTCAGCCACCCTTCGAGACAATGCGGACACCAAGGCAACAAAGATGAACTTCAACGACGGCTGTCACAACGAGAACCAGGTCGACGGTCTCTCCAAGTGGTGCGTCTCCAAAGATAACAGAGCACATTTCGAATGGAAGGGTGGCAGTCGCACCTGCTTGAAGCCGTTGGGTTCCAAAGAGTCAGATAGCTACGGTGATGGCGACACGCAGGAGTGGACCGAGGTCCCATGTACGTGGTTGGCGCCGGCATGAAGTCTTCATACATGTACGTCGGGCATTCCCATGTTCGCTCTCTTGATCGACACACTGTATACGTGTATCCCTTTGCTGCATTGGTTCGATCCGGCGTCCGCCGGCTGCTTTCACATCTTGTCAAGGCCAATACATTGTAACAGGAGAGGTCAGCATTCAGGACCTTGAGGGAAGTACTGCTTGGAACATTCGATGCTTCGGCAAACTTGGTCGTACGTTGCAGGTGTCATAAACTCTACTCGAACGGATGGTACAATGTTGAGAATCTTGTTGATTTACGTTGGTATGATGAACTTTGCTTTTTGAACGAGGGTTCTATAATACTAAGGTACGCTGCTGCATAATCGATCCATGTATAAAAGGGCACAACCCCCCTCACTCGACTTACGTCAACCTTTAGGTCTGGCAGTCTGTCTCAGCTGGGGCCTTTGATCCATCCTTGAATGTGGTACCTGAGCCCATTTTAAACTTGTGACCTGAAATCGTCAGCTCGGCGTGCCCGTGCTTTTTGCAAAAACCAAGTCTTTTTTCCGTATTCTCCTTGAGCAGTATGTCCCGGTTGGTGTAGAGTTCTTTGCAAAACACGCTTTCTCTTCTGCAATACTTGTTAGCGCACCATCATGTAAGTAATATACATACATGTATCTCTTGATTGGAAGACGGATGGGATCAAAGGAAGGGACCTACGGAATAGTGTCGACATCGAATGCGATGTCCACGGACTTCCTCGCTCCATATCTCCCGAGTACCTTGTCCGTCTCTGCCTTTCTCTCTGCAAGGGGTCGTTAGCTGGACATCGGCAAGCCTTTCAAAAGGGAAAATGGGCGTACTTTGTACTTGGTCACGAGGTGCGTAGAACCATTTCTTCCTCAAGGGGTAGCCGCTAAAAGGGTTCTCAAAGCCATCCCAGACAAATTGCTCAACCTCGACCTTGTCGTTGATGTTGGCCTGGCGCCCCAGAAAGGAAAAATCTATGGCGTCATTAGGCTGCCGTCGGGTCTTCCGGGGTTGAACGTCAAGTTTTCGGCTAGTCTTTCGGTTAGCTGAGCGAGCCGTGAAGACGTAGGATGGCTTTCAAATAACGGACAATACTGTCTTGCCCAGCTTGCTGCAAAGCATCGCCTGGCAGGCAAACTCAGCAATCACCGGCCACCCTGTGACATCCAACTTGGCGTGGAAGGGCTTTGATGGGTTACTACCCCTGGCAGGTTCGGTGTTGATGATGCTGCTCATGCCATTGCCTGGCGTTCGAGCCACTAAGCTATCCTCGTGGCCACCCTTGGATGGGAGAGCGGCGACTGTGTTCAGGCACAGCGCAAACAACGTGCATGCTGGCAATGTTGATAGTCCCAGCATCTTGGGAGCCGCCAAAATAGAAATGGAAAAGATAGAATAAAGAATGAAAAATTACAAGGGAGATACTAAAACTTGTCCTGTCGCAGCGAGCTCTGTTAAATTCTTCAAACAGGACAACCTCCGTGTATTTATGTCACGTATGTAGTGGCACTTGAAGCTTCTATTGCCTGGAAGGATGACTTTTGTCTTCTACAAGTCAGTCACGGCTCCCCGGTTTGTTTCACCAGTTCCTCGTGATTAGCTGATGCCTGATATCTTCAGGCTGCCTCTGCAGGGGCAGCAGATCCCGCCTTACGGCCAAGCTGTTGGAATGGCAACTCCGTGCAATTTTCCTCATTAAGGATCGGTCTTGTTGGCTCCTGACTTGGCCCAACGTATGACCAGCCAGCGGTGACTCCTCTCTACTACTGGCTCGCAAGCTGAGGGAGGTATTTTGACCTAGAACTGCACAAGTTACCTCGTCAACCATTATGCATCTTTACTTAGTGAGGAAAGATGCGTAATCAAAAGTCAACAATACTAAGGAATATAGGAGGTGATAGGATGCCGAGCGAACAGGGCTGTCGGGCAAGCACAGGCCCATGATTGGTCCGTTGGCCCCTCCATCGACTTCCGAAGGCATCCTTCAATTTTCCTCATGAGGGAAAAGCTTCACGCGCACGTAAACATGATCAACACACATGTTCAAGTAGGTGCGAATAAGTTTCAAGGGCTATCACGGAGTATCTGCGCATTCAATTTGCAAACCTGATCACGTCGTCGAAGGCTTTATCACCCCGGGTACCACGGTAGTGTATGCCTCACTATAGTGGTACCCCATGGGGCGTTAAAACCTCCGGCAACGTGCTGATCAATTGTGTCCCTTTTAGGCAAACAGTGGATCTGACGGCTATGTACGGAGTACGAAGTACTTGTATCGATACCTGAACCCATGGGTGAGCCACTCGGAATTGGAAGTCATCTCGATGATCTATAATTAGAGCAGGGTCCCCAGTTTACGAAGTCTAAACCTGACCAGATCTTCCCTGGAGCTCATGTTGTTGCATGGTACGGAGTAGAAGGGCCTCAGTTAGAACGGCAGAAGTGCGGCGCAAGGCAGCAGCGCTGCCGTGTATACGGGTTAGGGCGGCAAAAAGTACTTGTAAAGAGTCCCATGGTCGCCATGCTATGGACAAAGAACAACGGGTCGTCCTCCCATAGTGCACTGGATTTTTCTTTGGTCTTTGGGTGCGAGAGATCGGCTGCTTTATCCGTTCTGGGCGCGGTCACTGTCCTTTGTTGGGGCGGGCCTTCCTGGAGGATCCGAAACGGCACATTATGGATCATAGCCACAGCCAGCCTTACTGATAATCCAACGAGGAAATGTCCCGAGAAATCGATCATCACCACCATGACTGGTTATTTCATCAAACAGGCAGCAGTCTATTGAGGCCATCCAAAGGCAAGACCGATAAAGGCATGATATAGTATGAAGGGGACGTACAACACATGACTAGCCAGAGTTTGGCGGTTGTCAATCAGAAGGTTTGGCGCAAACAGCAGGGAATTTTCATGACTCTAACAAAAGTTGAAACTTGGTCTTGCTCAGGATCTGCTCCGAGCCCCCCGATCACCCATGGGCGCATGCGTAGTCCCACATCTCCAAAATCTATCAACCAGTCATTGCCTCCTCCCAAACACCATCGCTATGCTGATTTATGCTCCTCCAAAACTCCATTGATGTGCTGGCATGCGTATGATGCTTGCCAAAGTCCGTGATTGCTTTGGCCCCTCTTGCCGTCATTAATCAATGATGATGCTATTATTTGGATCATGGGGCCGACGAGATAATAGCGCGGAATCGTTGTCATGAGAATTATTCTTGTCTACGACACGCTTGCTGGGACTGTGCCGGTAGAAGGTTTCTTGTCCATGCGGTACTTTGAAGTACTCGATTTGGTCGGTTCGTCTTCTGTATATTGTAAATTTCGAGTTTGCGATTCATGTCGTCCCAACAGAAATACTCACTCTAGTGAATTTGGTGGGAAGCTACGTTCGCCGTATAGTCTTGAGGCTGTTCTGGATCCATACTCTCGAGGATAGTTACTTACCGGTCGTGGCCTGACGTCTGCATCGACTCCTGGTAACAAAGTGCGAAGATGCTCATAATTCGCGCCGGGCATTGACGGACGCTGGAATTCCCCGAGATGACAAGAGTGTCCAGGATGCCCAGGTTCTGGAGCGACCAACATAGAGTCATCTCTGATGCCCGCTGAAACTGTCCTGCGCTGGTTTGAGCTGCCGAGCGGGGATCGCACGACGATAGTCGGATCAGGGAAACCTCTCCAGGTTTCCGTACCTTGCCTACCTTCAGGCATTTCCACAACCCTTTCATAAAACCCGCCTCGATCTTCCATAACGATCGGATTGTCACGAGTCCCGGGTCTAGATGCATTCACAATAATTCTTTGCGCTACAGGCCGGTCCGTGGCAAGGCCTACCCCTGAATGTCTGACTGCGGAAGGCAAGAAGGTTTGAGCGGGCGGCAAATACGGCCGACGATGTGGAACAGATCCACGAGGCTCGATTCTTCTGTCAGTTGTGCCCAGTGGCACAAAGTCATCCCTTGTACTGCCATCTACCCGATGAAAACGATCGACCCAAGTTTGGTCCATGAGTCGACCCTCAGGTCCCGGGTGACCCACTTCTGGGAGACTGCTCACTGCAGAGCCATCCTCTTCCACCCAAACTGACCACGGAGCTTTGGCTTCCTGCGGTCGTTTAGGAGGTAGAGTTCTGATGAAAGACGGCTGCATTCTCCTAGGGGAAGCCGGCTCAATGGATTGTACAAGCATGTTGGGTGGATGACCGGCCATTGAGGGCAATTTCTCGGACGTGGAGTCCAAAGACTGCTGGTGTCTTGCAGTATGGGCATTTTGGAATGAATGAACGGGACGAAAATCATGGTAGGAGTTTGGCAGAGCACGCTCTGGGAACCGGAAACGCTTATCGACGCCTGTCGCCTGTCCACCATTGAAGGAATCAATCGGGCGGGACTCGATGTCGCTGTACGAGGACACCCTCTGGGCTTGAACGGCTCTTTGAACGGCTCTGAAAGGCCCGAACTGTCGGGCATTTCCAACATCTTCAATCGCAGCTGACCCATGACCAGGTGTTTGCAAAACGCCTTCGCGATTCCGTTGAATTGCTTCTTGCCAGGCACGATATCGTTTGAACCCCCTTTGATGTGTGCGGACAGCCCCTCCACATTGGCCAGCACCACGGATAGGTAGGTATTCCTGACCTGGCCTTGCCAGTGTCTCAACTGCTCCATGTGCTCCGCGAGATGCTTGAGCATCCGAAACATGTATCTCGGAGGATATGGGAGGAATAGACCTTTCCGGGGTGTCGAGCCTATCCTCGTCAGTATCTCCAGCAGAGGAATTGTCCGTCGGCTCGTCATCCTCAGAATCAGATATGACGACGACCTCGCGCAATATCTCGTCAAGTTGATCTCGTCCCGTCTCCTCATCTCCTCGCCACTTGACAAGAACGTCCAGGCAAAGAGCTTCGACGATTCTTCGGGCGGCCTGCCAATTGTGGTTTTTTAGAAAGTCATCGTATCTTGTGTGGGTGTGTCGTATGTGAGCAAGAGCGGCGAGCTGTACTCTACGAGCAAGGGGCAATTCTTCGCAGAGGCCGACTGGCTTATCTGCGGTTGAGTCTCTGCGCTGCTAGGATTAACCTCCGCAGCCAAATAAGCTGATGATATTACTGGACCGGTACTTACTGGTATGAACGAGCGGGTGATGATCATCTGCCGGTCAGTGTTGGGGATGCGCGGGAACAAGTCCCGCAAGGCCGCATCAACCTGAATATGATAATCAGCCAATGAGCTAGGGATTTTCTCCGGCTGATCATTCCCAACGGCTCCTCGGAGCGGGAGTGAGTTGGTTAGATTGGCTTTGGCCTCTTCCAGAATCGTCTCCCTAACGTGATGACCCAGCCGATTCACCTCCTGGGTAACTCGGTTGGTTGAAGCTGGCTAAGATTGGTCAGGTAAATGAGCTCGGAAAACATATGGCACAGCGGCTGCGATATTACCGAAACTATGAAAATCAGCGCATCCCTGTCGCGCGACAATTCTTTGCAAGCTGTGGTAAGCTCTGGATTGCCGATAGGGACGAAGGCAAAGCCCGGCGGAGGGACTTTATCTGGGGTGACCTATGCTGAATAAGTATCAAGCCTTGACGCGCTGGCCGTCGTCCGAATTCCAGTTCTTCACCTGAAACTCAAGCTTCTTCTTCTTCTTGCCCTTGTTCTCAACAAGCTCGAAGTAATAGTGATGCTTGGATTTGGGGATAACATGTTTTGCCACAACACTGGCAGGTAGAGGGCCTAATTCACCATGGCTGGCCCTTTGAGTGCGTTTGTGTTTGTCTTTTGGACCAGCCGCGGCGCGCTTCGAAGGGTTTTTTTTCCCCCTGCCCATGATGGCAGTGACTGCCGCATGAAGATTATCAGCAGTGAGGAACCGGCTGTTGCAGCACGTCTGAAAGCCGAAAACAAGAGTATGGGCCGCCTTGCTGCAATGAGGGAGTCCCTCGGGAGCGGCTGAGCCTTCTGTGCGGGAGCTTCCAGAGATTCCTCGACTTGCGGTGGAGGTCACAGACTCTCGAGATTGCGGGAGCACCTGCCCGACCATCCAACTCCCTGACAGGCTTTGTACAAGTCCTATGCAGGAGGTCGGTAATACCAGGCGGACTGTATCTGGAGAGTCTATGCCACCAGTGAGGGAGTGACTGGGCATTTGGCACATCTGACATCAAAGGCAGGTTGCGTGAGCTCAGGTTTGGCCGGTTTGGGCGCCTGCAGCTGACGCCTGGCCGCCTAACATTATGTAAGCATTCGCTATTGGCCCGCTGACAGGTGACAGTTTAGGTAACAACGACCGTTGACAGCTGCCACTACCATATCAATGGGCTGACATATTGCATGCCTACATTAACTCAACGTTGCCTGCTAAGAGAGGACGTATCTGCCGTCATCCTCACTTGGAGAGTGTCAGACGGTGCATAAGGTGCACGAACAGACCAGACTCATCTTTTGGTCCGACAGGGGAACCAGTCATAACCTATGTTTCGAAATCGCGGTGACTAGTCAAATCCCCCGAGCCGTTTTCTTTCGAGTCCTGCCATTTGAACGCACCCGTTTTGCTATTTGCACGCACTTCTTATTGTCAGTAGCCTTGCTAGTGGCTAAGACAGTAGCCGGTGACTGGCTGCTGACTACCTGTACCTACCTGTAGACTACTGGCTGCGCTGCATAGTGCACGGCTTGGTGTATTGCTTGGTGTATTGCTTGGTGTGCTGCTTGGTGTGCTGCTTGGTGTGCTGCTTGGTGTGCTGTATGGTGTACTATTGCGTGCAAATAGCAAAAATAGATACGTGCAAATAGCAGGACTCGAAAGATTTCTTTCTCTGTTCTTCCACGGCACTAAAGATTTTGGGGGAAAGATTCAATACTATATCCGGCACAGCTTCTGAGTCTTATGTGATCCGTCATTCGTTTCTTTTCAGGTCGAATCGTGCTATCTGTAATACCTTCGGCCCTCAATCTCAGCCTCGACCCTTCTTCGGCTTTCCAACACCACTCATGGACCGTCCATGGTTCTTATTCTTATCAACGCCGAGGCCCTTCCTATTTGCTGCTATCCCCCCCCTTCCACTGCGTCCGCCGCGTCCATCACCTCTACCTCTCCCGCCGCGAAATTGACCATTGCCCCGACCTCGTCTGGACGGGTTGATCTTGCTCTTCAGCATAACGGCATCGTCGTCAGACATGTCGACATCACCGCCCTCTTGGTCACGTTTGTTGCTAAACTTGAGTTTGCCGCCGCGGCCGCGCTGAGCTGCGTCTTTGCCTTTGAGTGCGGCGACGTAGGCGCCCACCCCGGAGGAAGGCTCAGGTCCGTCAACGTCCATGACAGCGTTGTCATCGTCATCATCGTCACCCCTGCCGAGTATAAGTTTCCCGTCGAGATCGACTTTGGCCTTTGCTTTGGTGGGTCTCCGGAGCTTAAGCGGTTTTGTGGAGGAGATGTTGGCGAGGGCCTTTTTGTCGAGCAAATCGAGAGGTTCGTTATCGTCTTCGATGATGTATGTCTTGCCGCCCTTTTGGGACTTCTTTCCAGGCTTGGCGGGCGCATCATCGTTGTCCGAGGCGGATTCGTCCGAGTCGCTGCTGTAGAGGGCCTGATCGTACTCATTGCCGAATTGTCTTGTAGCCTGGCCATCGTCGTCATTGTCGCTTGCGTCATCGCCTTTCTTGGCGGCATCTTTCTTCCTCTTGCTTCTTTCTTTGGTTTTGCGAATGTTGACGAGCAACTTACGGTCCGGCTCGGGACAGTGTTTGTGAATGAGATCGTAGCCGAAGCGACGAACCATCCTTTCTAGAATGTGCTTGACCTTAGCTTTGAAGTGTCCCTTGTGCTCGTGGCTCCAGATGATGAGGTTCGGCACAAGGGTGTCAAGGCGCGGAAGCATCAGTTCCACGGGCAGGCTGATAACACAGACTTTGACGAAGCCTAGGCAGCTCTTGACGATTTCGCGATTGTTCGAGGTTAGGAACAAGTCCATGGTTTGAACCAGGTCTGACAGTGTTTGTTCGTCCAGCGTGGACCGAAATTCGTATAATAATCGACTTATGGCAGTGATGGAGGCAGATATCATGTGGGGCGTGCTTCCAGCCAGGCCGGCACTGACCATGGTGAAAAACTCCTCGATATTGGCGGTTCCAGGAGGCGCATCTTCTGGCATGTGAGGCACTTTGCTGTTCTCGATCTTGGCCCCGTTGGCGGAGACCATTCGTTGACCCATCTGAACAAGAAGATCATAGGCCGTCTCCCGAGCACGTTCGTTATTCTCTTTGCAGCAGATGACAACTTCACTCAACACCGATGGGATGAAGTGGAGAGAATCGTCCGAGATATATGGTAGAAGGGTGGTAATGGCGGCTAGGCGTTCACGTCTTGCGGGCGCGGACACAACTTCTGCGCTTGCAAGGAGTAACTGTTGCAACTCTCGACATCTTTCTTCCAAAGCGGCCCTGCCAAGGTCGGAAGTTGCCAATCGTGGAATCAACTTGTATGCCTTTTTCTGCAATTGCGGCTCGTCCTGCTTGTAGATGATGATTGAAGCGATTTCAAAGAGTGCGGAAAAGCTTTCCCGGGGAAGATAGGTCGACATGGTGATGACCAAGTCCATCAATGTCTGTGCCGTCGTTGGCATGTGGTCTTTGGACTTTTGTGAATTTGCTCTTTCGTCCGTCTTAGACGGGGTTTCAAGTTCTGAAGCCAGCATCTTGCAAACACGATCAAATGTGGCAATCACTTCTTGGTTGGGGGTGACGCTCAAGAAGGCGTTGACGGTGAGTAGTATTGGGCCTCGGCTGTGGGGAAGGGTTTGAGTGTATACGTTAAAGAGTACGGCAAGCATGTTGCCCGCAAACTGGCCGAGGTAGTTCAAGTTTGCCTTCGCAGTGTCTCGAGATACCCGACTTTGAAGCAGAAAGTCTTCCTCGTTGTCTGCAATACCGCCGATGGCCTGATTCGACTCTACCAGAATCTTGAGAGCCCTGCAAACGTCCAGCCTAAGATCGACCTGCTTGTACAACAGATTGGCGATCATTTCAGCAAAGTTTTGATCAAAGGCAGCCGTCAAGTCCAGGGGCAGGTCGCAATATCCCGGGAGCGTGGCCCAGATCTGCTGCACGAGAGTTTCGTAAATCTTGACCTCCACCGTCTTCTCGGCGGCCCCATGTTCCAAGACCTTCTGAAACATGAGCTCGCTCAGAGGTACCAGCTCATTCCTGAAATGTGCGAGATTAGTGTTGCTTATATAGTCTCGCAATATCGGAAACATCCAGGCCCGTCCGGATTGCCCCTTGACGGGCTTCATGATGTTGAGCGGTAGCGCCGTGAGCACCGCCTCTGGGCCCATGGCTTGCACAGCCTGTCCGATGACTTCATCTGCTGCCTTCTTGTCCCGGAAAGACGGGTTCTCTCTGATCTCACCAATTGTTCGAGTGACGTTGAGCATTCTAGGGTGAGCCCGCCATCTTAATGAAGTAAATATGGCTCCCAGAACATTAAATGTTTGCAGCCAAGCGGCTTGGTATTGCACCGTCAACAAGGACTCTGCTGTTTTGGATAATTTGTCCAAGATCTTTTCGTCGTATATCGATGGGTCTGAGATGACTTGTTGGGGGATGCAATTGGCCATGAAGGAGACCAGGCATTCAGAGGCTGAGATTCGAATATTTTCCGACTGCGACTCGAGAAACTGTGCAACCATTGCGAAAGTGTCGGGGAGTTTCTGGAATGTCTCATCCGCTTCTACCTGAGCTGATACGTCGTAGCCCCTAGAGAGAATGGCGAGCCAGGGCGGTACGAGTTGGGTGTCGTTGGCGGCCGGTCGCAGCTCAGATATGATCTGCATCAACAATGGTAGCTTCGCCGAAGAAACTTCATTGCTCATCCCCTGAAATATGAGTTCGAATATCTCGAAACCAGCCACTGTCATATACTCGTTGCCGGTCTTGGCGATGCCAAGCAGCAGCTCGCATAATGATTCGATCCTGGTGCTGGGCCACCCTCCGCTCGCGGATGCCACCGTCTTGACCAACTGCAAGGCATGAATCAGCGCAGGGTCGTGCGTCGTCGCTGAGACCTTTTTTCCTTTTCGTGCGTCGGCCGCCTTGCCCGCCCGATCCTCAAGGTTTTTCAGGGCGGTCTGAGCACACATGTCGGCGGCAGGATGATCTATTGATGGGCTCGGCGGAGGATTTCGAAGAACCTTCTTCAAAGCATCTTGAGATCGCTTTCGGACTTTCGGTCTATGGTCCAGGGAAAGGTTGAGCAAGCCGGCTACAGCCCGGCGCGGACTGATTTGCGAGACGGATAGTTCCCACGAAGCAGAGTCTTGCGCAAGAAGAAGAGACTCCAAGCAACCAATCGAAGTTCGAAGAAGTAAAGGCTCTGCATCACGCAATAACAGAACTGGCGCGAGGAGGGAGAGAATCTGTGTGAATTTGGATCGGAGGAGCGGTTGGGGAGCGAACGGGGTGACGACGTCCAAGAGATAAACGGCTGGAGCAGCCAGATCGGTGCTGACGACGTCATTGACAATGCCTTGTTGCAAGAGCGCCAGAAGGGCCGCAAAGTATCCGGTGGGCGTCGGAGCAGCATTCTGCTCTTTCAGAGTTGACTCGACAGCATTGAGCACAACAACGGTCTATGTCAACTTCGGTCAGCGTGTCCAGTCGCCGTGCGAAGAAAGACGGCCGCTCGCTTACCCGCTGCTGACTCTGAAGCCCTGGAGACTTGATCTTGTCTAGCTTCTCTGCAAGTGTCGGCGTCGATATTGATATCGAGGCCATTGTCGCCATGTTATCACCTCTGTCTCTCCAGTCGACGCCTAGGAGGACCAAATAGTGCAAAAATTCAGTGGAGGTTTCTGCCATTCTAAAAAAAATCCTTATCAGTTTTGCCCCGCTCATGGATAACACTTGACACAAGCACACAAGTAAGTGAACACCCAAATTTCTACAACGCTTTTTCAGGCTTCTACAACGTTTCATGCCTAATCGGGAAGAGCAGCCGCCGCACACATAGAGGCAACGCCAGATAGACAGAGGCAGCGCCAGATAGACAGAGCAAGCACTGGATAGACAGAGCAAGCACTGGATAGTGAGAGGCAGCGCTGGATAGTGAGAGGCAGCGCTGGATAGTGAGAGGCAGCCTGGACAGACAGAGGCAGCTCCGTATAGATACAGTGAGTGGCCATAAGTCTTCGAACAGCCCCTCCAGTGCAAATAGTACACAGTACTATAGTATATAGGGTAATTTATACTGTATTTTTTAATCTATAAATTTAAAGCTAATTTACTACTTTAAATAATTTTCTATTAAGAATCTAATTAGGTAAAAATCTTAGTTTATTTATAAAATATACTAAATATTTTAAAAAAATATTATATCT
>JADHZA010000316.1:0-26268 GCA_018831705.1 Torrubiellomyces zombiae
GGATGGTCGTACGTACGGAGTACGTACATCAGATACACGTGTGCCCCCTCACCCCCCGGTCTACCTAATTACCAACCTTACCCGTCACGTATTACTTGCAGTCAATCCCCCAGTATTACTGCGCATACATACTCCGTAGATAATATATACCCACTGCGAATCCGCGGCAACCTGCAACTTCCAACCATCCCATCCATTCCGGGAGCCTGCATCTATTCTCCTTTCAAGACCGAAACTCTCCACCAGTCTCATTGTGCCAGAGTCGACCGTCTCGTCGACAGGCTCAACCCAGCGCTGCCAGCCCCGGCTTCTCGAGGGACGTCGAACTACGTCAGACAACTCGAATTGTCATCGTCACCAGCACCTCATCTCCTCCGCTCGGCGAAACAGCCAGCTTTGCTATCTGCTTCAAACCGACCGGTATCTCGACGTCTCTCCATTTGGTTCGGGACGAGAAAGAGACTCCCTGTCCATCGTACTGTGCCTGCCAAGGCAAAGTGCCGACAAAGTGTGTGCGACTATGGCAGGCTCATCAGACGACAACGCCTCGCCGCCTGGCCATCAGAATGGTAGCGCTCATAGCCACAGCCCGAATGGCGACACCGTCACTGTCCGAGACTCTTCAGTGCCTGACAACTCCAGCGTTCCGAAGCCGAAGCGATTGGCTTGCATGATCTGCAGAAAAAGGAAACTCAAGTGCGATGGCGTGCGCCCCAGCTGTAGCACGTGTTCGCGACTTGGTCATCCATGCGCCTACGACGAGCAGCGAAGAAAGAGCGGTCCCAAAAGGGGTTATGTCAAAGCACTCGAGGAGAGGTTGAGTGAGTGCAAGACGACCTTTCTGCCCAGAGATAATGGCAGCATTTTGATCATTCCATGTTGGCTGACTCCTTTCGCAGAACAGGTTGAGACTCTTTTAAAGACACAAGATCCGGCATCGGCGAACGCTCAACCAAACTTGACCGACAAGCCCGCCAACGCATCAAGATCCCATGCCTCCGATCCACGAGCAGGCGCAACGCCAAGTCTGGCCGCATCCAACCCCCCCGTGGCAATGGGCGGTGATCGAGACATAGACACCTGGCAGCAGCGCTTCAACGGTGAATCGCCCCAGCCGTCCGCCATGGATGACTTCAACTTCAATGCCAACATGAGCATGCCCATGAACAATGTCGGGTCCAACTTCAGCTGGGAGATGATTGGCCTTGGATTGGAGGAACCCTTACCGCCGCAAGAGACCATCGATGAGCTGCACCAAGTCTTCTTTGAAAAGGTCCATCCGTCCATGCCCATGATCCACAGGTATCGATATCTGGCTGCCATGAATTTGTAAGGAGTCGTCCCCGCCGCAAACGAACTCGGCTGACTTTTCTTGATTCATCAAACAGGGCGCCGAACCAGCGACCTCCAGTCTGTCTGCGGTACGCCATCTGGACATTGGCATGTGCCATCACAGACAAGTACGCCAACCTCAAGGATCTGTTTTATCAGAGGACGCGCAAGTACGTTGAGGCCGACTGCATCAAGGGCTTTGGAGAGCACATGATCTCCGTCGCCCATTGTCAGACACACGTGCTCCTTGCGGCATATGAGACGAAGATGATGTATTTTCCTCGAGCCTGGGTCAGCACTGGCTCCGCCGTCCGCCTCGCGCAAATGTAACTCGCCTCGGACCTTAATTCCCCTATTTAATCACACAAGAAGCTGACTTATATCCCAGGATGGGCCTCCATCGACTAGATGGGACTGGTCTGGATGTTAAACAATGTCTTCTGCCCCCCAAGGACTGGACCGAAAGGGAAGAACGACGACGGACTTTTTGGATGGCTTTCTGCCAGGACCGGTATGCAAGCATAGGTACCGGATGGCCCATGTCGATAGACGAGCGAGACATTATGACCCGGATACCAGCGTCCGACGAGGCATTCGACATGAGCCGGCCGGAGCAAACACAGACTCTCAAAGAATGCTTGTCCATCTCTGGGGCCGGCAAGCTGTCGGCCTTTGGAGGTATCGTCCTCCTGGCATGCCTTTTCGGACGTAATCTCGTCCATCTTCACCGGCCAGATGACAACGACCAGGACCATGACCTGAACGGGCCGTTCTGGAAGCGTCATCGCCAAATGGACAGTATTCTTCTCAACACCTCTCTCTGCCTTCCCCCTCACCTCAAACTGCCGGTCGGTCTGGGGAACCCAAACGTTGTTTTCACCAACATGAGTATACATACCTCCACCATCTGTCTGCACCAAGCAGCCATCTTCAAAGCGGACAAGAACAAGCTGGCCGCCTCGGTGAGCTCCGAGAGCAAAGTGCGGTGCATTACGGCGGCCAATGAGATCGCCAGCATCATGAGGACAATTTCCCACATGGACTTGACTACCGTGCGTAGCCCCTTGCAGCCTTCCTCCCCCCTTAGCACACAAATAACTGACGACCCTTGTACAGATGAATCCCTTCATATCTTTCTGTCTATACGTTGCGGCTAGGGTATTTGTACAATACCTAAAGAGCCGCCCAGACGACGTGCAGACCATCGACTCGCTGCGATTTCTGCTTTCGGCCATGAATGCCTTGAAACGAAGAAACCCACTGACCGAGTCCTTCTTGGTGCAGCTGGACGTGGATTTCGAGGCTCTGGCCACGCGCATGCCCCAGCTCAGGAACGCGTTCCCTCGGCCTGGCGAAAGTGTAAGGAATCAGAGACCCAAGGCCATCACAAGCTGACACATGCTGATTTTTGACCAGATGAATCCCATGTCCAAGTGCGACACAGTCGCAGGCATCGCCCCGTACCGAAACGAATGCCATTTCATGAAGATGACGGGCGACGACGGCAACGTAGCCACAGCACCCGAAATCGTCGAAGCCTCCGTATCTCACAACCACGCAGTACCGACCTCTGACGGCAGCAACAATAACAACAACAACAACAACAACAACAGATTCAGCACATCCTCGTGGATCGCCAACGACCCGGCCGCACTGCACGTCTTGACACCAAGCTCCGGCGGTCTATTCGAAAAGAATGACCCAACAGGCGGACAGGTCACAGGGTTCGCGGATATGTCAGGCTCCGGTCACGACGGCTCGGGCTCCCCAGATGGCGGACAGCAGTCAAGCGGTCCAACGCCCAGCTCGAGCACCGCAGGCGGCTCCGAGTCCCGATCCCACTTGGTCACCGGAGGCATGAGCAGCACGACACAAGATCGCACCTATGTACGCAGACCCCTCTCGCCGCAGAACGGCATGCTGCATCAAGGAAACAACATGGACGCGACGAGCGAGCATGCAGCCTTCTTCGGCAGCCCCAACGGCTTCGCCCTGCCTCAACAGATGGCTGGTCATACCACGGGCGGATTCGCCCTCTCATCGACGACTTGGGCCGACCTCAGCGGCCAAGCTGGCTCGGCAGGCATGGCACCCGTCGGTGAAGGCGTCCTAAGGGCCTTGATGAACATGGGCCCCATGGATGCCATGGACCTTTCCACATGGGACTCAGGTCAGGACAGCACAATGAGGGGATAAATAATAGGTAGAGTCCCACTTCGCATTTGCAGGTAGCCGGGGTTTTGGGGTCGGGATCGTTATCTTTTTGGTTTAAAACAATTCAGGGATGCGGAAATCTCTCACGGCCGTGGAGTTATACGGCGTTACTGGGTGGCATCTTGACACGCTTCTCCCGAGGTATGAAACGTAGTGCCTGAGATGGGCCGGGCTCCAGTTTTGGGGATGGTAGTGACTCCCTCGACTGGAGACAATATAAAAAAAGAGCTCGATGAATTTGATGATGTAGTTCAGACACAATACCCTCATGTACATGACAGTCTTGTCTTTTCAAACAATGAACTGATTTATACGTCGCTCTTTACTTTCGATATACAGAGATGGGCTGAATGTCATGTTTTTGCCGATGTGTGTGTAAAGAGACAATGGTCTCACGTCGGTAGAAAAGGGGAATATGATGAAGGGAGGGATCTAGAAAAGGGTGGAAGACGATTATGTTAACGAGGTAGAAGGACTGGATGAAGCATTTCACTGAGCACGTATCGTGAGACTATTTTACGATAAGCTGCTGATACAAAGTCGTATTCGTGTGAAGTAAGAGTTTGGAAATAGCAAATGGAGCAACATAAGCAATGGTATCAATTTACGCTATAGCCAATTAAAGGCGGTTCTCTAACGCGCTCGGTTTTTGTTCCTTATGGCCGACCAGAATGCCGACTGGGTGACGCGAGGGCTGGCTGTTTCTTCCACGGCGTGTATGAACGCACATGGCCTTTGCCTGTTTTTCACCCATCTTCTCAGGTATGGAATCCGCTTCCTTTCGCCAGGACGCCCGACGCAGACCAAGGAGGCACCTTCTGATAGCCTCACCATTATGCGTCAGCGGCGCCGCTTCCCCTTTCTAGTCTAATCTTCGTGGTCCGTGCAAGCAGGTTGACCCGTGTGTGAGTTTCGTGGGATGCAGGCGGTCGCGGATAGAGTGAGAGGGATGGTGAGAGAGAGAGAGAGCGATGCCACCCGCGCAAATCGAGCGCAGGAATGCAAGCTCTGCCGGTGACTCAGCGTCAACCGACTAACGGCCAACCCCGTCTGTCCCGTGTTGCAGTCCCAGGACTGTTTACTGTGTTGTCTCTCGTGCAGTGGGGGCCACGGGCTTTAGGCATTCTTTTGATATGCGGCGGCCATGGCCAGCGCGTCGAGGCCGCTCTCCACCGACGGCCTGGACGTGAGAGCCTCGGGCCGCGGTTGGGGGTCATTTGCGCTTGTCCATGAAGGACTGACGGCAGGAGAGCTGGAAGATGCCGACTGTGCGCCCTGTTCCGGCTGCCAGTCCATGGCTTCCGAGTCGACAGCACTGCTCCTTCTAGTTGTCGACGTCGACGATAGGCTGCGGCTGGACGTGATGCCGACAGCAGCCATGGCTACTTTCTGGGCGCGGCTCGAAAATACACGGGGCTTGTCCTTGTAATGCGTCTCCAAGTGTTGCTTCATGTTGTCGGCGCGGGTAAACTTTTTATGACAGCCGGGGTGGGTGCATTGAACCGCCTTCTCGGCCGTGTGAATTTTGGAGTGGCGCGAGGCATGGCCCGAAGTGGTGAAGGTCTTTTCGCAGTTGTGGCTATGGCGATAGCGACACGGGTATCGTTTGGCGGGTCGCTCCATTACGGGCGCCGCGGCGACCTCGCCTTCATACGAGGTCGCCCTGCTGCTGTTCAAGTAGACCGGTCGCCGGGCGGCGGACGCTGCGTCGGCGGAATAGACGAAGGCTGGGGAGAGGAGATAGTCGACCGAGGGCGTCAGAGGCGAGGCGGGATCATTGCTCGTTTGCGAGTCGTACGAGTCTGCTCGCAATAGCTCTGGTGCGTCGGGTGAATGCGAATGGCTGCGTGAGCCGGCTTGTGGTCGCGCGAAGCTGGCGGGAGTGGGTAGAGGAGCGTGATATAAAGGCTGTCTGAAGAGGAACTGGTCCAGTTCCGACTTATTAACCCCGGCGTCTTTGTTCTCTGTCTCGTCGTTGAGAAGCGAGACCCGGCGGCCCGCTGCGTCACGAGCGTGCATTGTGGAAAAAGAGAACCAAGCCGCTAGAGACCCTTCACTTTCATGCAACGGCTACCGGTCGAGTCGTATGCTCAAGGTGGTAGCGCCCTGTAACGCGACTGGCTCGGTGCCGAGTACGGCGGCGGGGAGGTAATCAAGGTTGGCTCGAGCAGGTAAGAGTTGCGCCGTTTGATCCTCTCGCAGAGTGGTTCTCGTCCGAGGGACGGAAAAACAAATACCAAAAAGGTAAATTCCCGTTTGGAAAGAATTTCTCGGACCTTGAAGGGTCAAAATGTTCCAGAGAGCAGATATATGAGTCTGGGCCTGGCTGTTGAGGCGTGGGGTGTGCCGTGCCGTGCTGTGCTGTGCTGCAACTGGTGACGCAATATTGAGTAATGACCGCCCAACAACCTATTAGAGAGGAAAAGATAGATTGACTTCGGGAGGGCAACGAGGTATTATGTCTTCTTTTTCATCTGCGAGAGGGAGGGAGCAAGATGAGGAAGTAAGAGGGTACGGCGGGGAGGGAGTTATAACATGCAGAGAAAGGGTGTGGCCGAAAGAGCCCAGCGGTCGAGGGATGGATGGAGGGAGGCATGGACTTTTGCCTTGAGTGAAGGCCATTCCAGATCGACGGATCGAAAAACCCACCCATCACCACGCACAAAGTGCACCATTTGTCTCGGTCCCTGCTGAGAGAGGGCAGGCATCATCGGCAGGTACGCACCAGCGCCCAGTGGGTGTGCTGCCTGAACCCCGGGGTGGTCCGAGCCATGGCCGCCAAGGTAAGGTACCCCTAGTGCCCTACAGATAGTAATACTTGATCACTGCGAGCTGCAGCCAACGACCCAACGTACATGATACTAGGGAGTGGTAAAGAAAAGCGTCACGGACCCCTGGTTGCGGGTGCGACCACAAGGTACATTACACACGCACACGCGGTCGCTAACAGGACCGAAGCGGTGCTGGGCCGGCTTCCCTCAACCGAGCCCATCGAAAGCAAGCTACTGCTGGCACGACTCACGAGTAAGTTAACGGGCCATGTCGAGACGTGGGGGGAACCAGCCAGAACCCTTCTTCTCCATCCTTCCACCCACTCACTTACTCAATTCCTCGGCCTCTCCCCCTGTCAAGCCCTGTAGAACCCTGTTGAGCCCGTGGCCCCGTCTCTCTCGCAGCTCTATTTCGGCATGCTTGTAATACAAGTATGGATGGATGTGTGCATGGCTTCAAGGAGAACCCACAAATCCGGCCGGCTCTGGCGAACTCTATCTATCCATGAACATACGCACGAGGAACAGAGTTTGGCCCAAGGGAAAAAGCTTCCCAACCCTGACAGGCGGACCACGTCCGTGCACGTCCTCCTCCCGAGCCCTCCATCCCACGCCGCACCTCCCTCCACGCCCCGGAGTTTCCTGGCACAAGGGCCACACTGCACAGGGGTCAGGGGTCTCATCCAGGACCCGGTCAGGTTCGCTGACTTGTACACCCTGCTTCGCTGCCTGGTCACTTTGGCCTCGGACCCGTACCGTTCGGTTTCTCTCCCTCGGGCAAGTCGTGCGTACATCGGCAACAAATTCTCTTTGCCTCGCGACATCCTCCGGACGGACACACCTTGGCGACTTACTCACCTTTTGTACTGACAGATCCACGGACGTTTTCTGACTGACGTGATGACATGAACTGATTTGGAGCCGATACTTGTATTGTAATATTCCGTGGATAACAGTACATACTTGTATGAATCATATTAATAACATACATAAATATGAATATGCAAGCACTAGTAATGTTCAAAAGAAGCCAAATATTACTCCGTGGCAAGGAATGGACTAATCAGACAGCCAGAACACGGGCAAATCAACATGGCGGTAGATCCATCACAAAGTCACCATGCCGCATGCATGCGAATGCCAGCGATGCTGCCTTTTGTACACATTTGCATAGATTGATGGCGCCAATGTGCCACACCTTTCCCATTTCAAGAACGCCCTCGATGCCATAGCCGACCTGTGGCTTGCGGAAGCTACGCGCTGCCGAGCTCCTCTTCCACCGCCGGTGAATGGGACAAAAAGGCTGACATGGCTGCAGACTTGGCAAGCAAGACTGTATTAATACACAACGTATACTGCAATCTGTAGCTCTGTACGTAAACTGATCATACAGCGCGCATCAACACGGGCTGATCGAAACATGGGAAGCGATGTATGGAATTCACATCGCCCTCCAAGGTTCAGACCACTTTTCCATGGACTAGGCTGGTGACTCTCGAACGATGATGCTGATATGAAAAGCCGCAGGGGACTAGCCCGTCCATGCTATTACTCTAGCGGCAGGCCCCTCAAACTGTCATTTTGCTCTGCTTTGGATCTCGACCTCGAGCAACGGCAAGCCCTCGCCAGCCGAATCAAGGAAAATGAAAATAACGGCCTCTGTCTGTTTGTTCACATTCCCCAATTCCTTGCAAGGCTGTCGTGGCTGTCTTCTGCACCTCTCGGCGGGGCTTTCAGTGGATCCAGGGTTTCACTGCTCACGGAGCTCAGCTAAGGGTCCCTGATGAGACCACCAAACTCTCGATCCTCAGCGCTCGCTGGCGTACCCTGGTGCGTGGATCACAGGGGGGGGGCCTTCCCACGGTCTTTAGCAGATTGCATTTTGCGTGGGAATAGTACGGCCCTTCGACTCGCGTGACGTCAGTGAGACGTTGAGTTTTGCAACCAGCTTAACATCGCCCAAGGTTCTTTGATGTTTAACTGCCCGTGTTACCAACCCGTCGAGACATGGTGACAAGATAACGTTTATTCTCTTCACAGGGATTTCTTCTTCTTCACAGGGATTTCTTCTTCTTCACAGGGATTTCTTCTTCTTCACAAGTATTACTTCCAAATCAATACCGCGACTTGAATTTACGGGGGGGGGGGAGACATGAGCCTTGCAATTGTTGGAAAATTTGGAAAATTTATTCTTGCGGAGCAGAGGAAGACTCTGCCAGTAGCACTTGTACTATAACGAGAAAGCGCTGTGGACGACGCTAGGGCGAGGGCGTGGGCGTGGGCGTGGGAAATGGGCGTGGGGGAGCAAAGGTCCGCTCGCGCTGCACAATGACCCCTTGCTTTATCCGGTGACCCGGCTGCCTGGCTCGCTGGATGCGGAAGGACGAGGCATAATCAACAAACAGATTCGACTAACTAGAGAACGTGCGCAAGCTCCAGCCGGCATCGACGCATAGACTTTCAAGCTTCTAGTCTGTGGTATAGGGGTTCAAAACTTAAATGAAGCTTTCGGTTGCTAGTAGAAACATAGGCGTGATAGGTTGGGCGCTTTACTGAGCTGCCGTGTTGGCCCTGGAATTCTCTTCCTGGTCCTCCGTCCCCGGCCCGGCATAGCACGGAAAGCGCTGTCGTTGGTTCTGTGAGCTGACGTGACTGACTGTGTTGGATTGTATTTGCAGACAGCAAAGAGGTCAGTCAGCACGGAATTCGCACCCAAGCAAGATTTTTCTCGATCAACCAACGAACCACTAGCCCTTTCATGTATATCGGCCGTTCACAAGGAGCAGATCCGCCGTAGAGCCGAAGTCGACCTGGCGACTCTCCATTGAGAATAACGTATCCGGAAGGTAATCGAGTACTCAGCAGGCAGCGCCACGTAATAGATAAAGGTGCGAATGATTTTTTTTGAAAATGTCCCGCCAGACTGAACCGGTTTAATAGCTGCTCATACGTAATTGGGAGCAACTGCCATGGTTGAACCCTTCCCTTCAGAGGGGCCGCGGGCAGGTTTCCAGGGTCGTGTCAGGGGTCCCGAGCCTCTCCGCGTTCTCTCGACCAATAATCGGGCAGATCGAGGTCTAGGGGACGCACTGGGAGGACACGTGAGGTACATGGGGTACATGAGATACAAGGCGTACATGTGCTGTGTGCTGTGTTGGGCAGGAGCCGCCGGCCTTTGTCACCGCACTTTGCACCCTTGGAAGCTACCTGGATACTTACTAAGTACTCGTAGCACTTGTATTACTTGGAGGATGCGATTCTTGCACATCACCATGGCATCCCAGATGCCTTTTCGACCTGCCACTCGATGCCACCTTCGGCCTCTGCAGCTGCTTCTGCATGACCTCTGCTGTCCCGGTGTCTGGACCCTGCGAATTCCCGGCCGATTTGCTCCGAAAGGGCCGTCAGCTGGCACTTGTCTCTCATTCTGGTCTTGGCGTCGTCATGTCGCCTCGCACACCATCTTGTCTCATGAGTCATGACACGCACCAATAACCAAAGTGGTCGCGGCAAACTTGTATCAATAATAGGCCAAAGCATGTATGTATGGTGTGTATCATGTATGTATGTACATACATGCATGCATATAACATACATAACAGCACGCGCCGCAAGGTGTTTAGACTTTTTCGCATACCAGGACCTGGAAGAAAAGAACATGGTGCGTCGGGGTGTGAGGCAGGGCAGGCCCCCATAGACTATAGCCCGCCCGCCAGCCAGACCGACAGGCATGGCCCAACGCCGCTCTGGATATGCATGTACGAAGGAATCGGATCCCAAGGCCAACAACAGACGGAGCTAGGCTCGAGAGTCATGGCATTTGAAACCCGGATTACATGCTGGACCTGCAGATGCACGATACATGATTGCTTGCAGAGCATTATCTGCTTCCGTCTCTGATGAACGCTCACGCTGGCATATCTCCCGAGGCATGGAATCGGGTGGACCCTTCAAGGAAACTTTATTCCCTCCGCAGACGACACAAAGAGCTCACAATGCCTCGCGGCGACGGAGACACGGTATTCAACGACGAAATCCGTCAACAATCTCAGTTCAGCCCTTGGGGGCCTTTACAGTTACTTTCGTGAGCCTGGGTACGGAGTAGTACAATCTGTAGGATAGTCTTGTGGCTCGGGGAATTCCAAGGCGCACTGTCAGCTCTACCGGCACGCGCAAGCCACACCTGCCGCTTTATGTGGGCATCCAACAAGGCTCAACACCGGCTGGCTTAACGAACGAACGAACGAACGAGAGGTGACATGAATAGGATTTCGAGATAGTCAGGCCCATGACATGGGGACCCTGAATACCACATTGCATGAGGAAGACGACCTGCAAAAAGGATTGGGAACCGAGCAACGGCAAGACTGCCAGTGCAGTCGACATGATACCCAGAAAGGCAGTGCTTAGTGAGACGAATCCTTCGCCCCACGGGGACAGACGCGACGAGCACCTTCAAGTTTTCAACTAGCATGAGTCCCTTGTTTTGGTTACGTCTGAGGTTACCTACGACAGCTCGAATGCTACCTTGACTAGAGTCATGTTGCCATGAGATGAACATGACAACATTAACCAAAACACCACGACGACAACGGCTCTACCTCGACTTTGCAAGAACTTAGCAGTGGCGTGCAAATTGGTGACGGATTCGAATCGTCTCTCCCGCCAACAGCTTGTCGTTTCTCTTCTTCACGCCTCTGCCACGAGAAAGCCCGAAGCTGCCATCTGCCGTCTTATCCCTTATCCATGGACGACCAAGGGTTCGAAGCTCGTTGGTTTCAAGCTCTTTTGGAGATTGCGGCAAGCTATGGGACCTGTTGGCCGCTACCGGACTCTCGAAACCAATGACGGCTTGCCCTAAGGGGAGAGAGCTCGAGGCATAGAGTTGCAAGCATCCGCCCATTCGCATAGGTGTCAAGGATTGATAGCTCATCGAAATCCTAGTATGCCGCGAAAACAGCCCCTGCCAAGGCACCTCGGACAAGGTCGCGGCTCCTATTCCCAAGTGCTATTCCCTATATTTGGACAAGTATGTACAACACCGTGCCTGCCGTATCCGCCGATGGGACAGGGTCGTCAAAATTTGCGCTGAGACCCTGGCAGTTCTCATATTCCCCCCCCTGAGACGGCATTCGCACGACATGTTGCGAAAAGTGCCGTAGAGTGCCGTGCCGTGGAGGCGTTCGCCGCACCCCAAAATGCGACCCTCGCACCCCGGAGCCCCTTTGTGGACGAGCTAGGGTGCCTTGCATTCCGACGTCTTGGTTTCTACTCCTCCGTTTGGCGCGTGGATCGAGTCACATCATGCTGAATCGACCTCTGCCCTTTTTTTTTCTGGGTTGCTTTTTCTGCTTTCCACGGCCAGGGCGGCGTCTGGTGCCCACTGATCTATCCCTCGACTGCATCTTCGGATCTTTTGCCTTCTCCGCACGAATGCGTATTACTGGACCTTACAGATACAAGCTGGGGTGCCTCCAATGCAGGTGTGAATGCTCGCGTGAGCAGAATTCCACGGAGAGAAACATGTTCATTGAACATGTTGAAACGATGAATAACATCCGGTGAATGGAAACAATCACACTCATGGTTACGTGAACTTGGCCGGCTGTCCCCGACATGATGGATGGACCCCTGGTAGACATCCCTCAGCGTCCTGGGTGGCTGCGCGGCAAAGTTAAGGGGGACCAAGTCACTAAACTCACAGCATGCTCCCGGAAGCACGTATTTACATTGGTACCCGTACCGACGACCAAGTATCATAACCGGGTGGAGGCCGGACGTGCGGCTTTGGGCTGCCCGTCTTCACCCTGTTGTGCAGCCGATAGCGAGAGGGCATTGTTACGCGAACTGGCCATCGTAGATGCAGCGACAGGTTGGTTCGTCAATGACTAGCCCATGTCACTGTCGCTTGCGGAGGCCGTGATAGGAGTCGCTTCGGGGCAAGCGGCCGGGTCACCCAGGTGAGGTCCCCGACGATGTTACGTCAGGCGAGCCGCGCCGATGGCCGTGGTGGTTGACGCGAAACAAGGCTGTGCCATGTGCGAAGGAAGATGAACCGGCTGTTCCCACATCCTGGGGGTCCTGGACACGGAGGCAGAAGGATGCTGGCCCTGGAACGACTTGCGCATGACCTGTTGACCCCCACAAACGGCGGACTGATAGTCGGCATTATCCAGGCAAACGGTTCGTTCGGTATCACCCGCCGCCCTCATGCGTGAAAGTGAGGGTCCGCTGCCATGCGCGATGTTTTGCTACACCCTGGCGGAAACGACGACTACTTTTTTTTTCCATGTATTTGTTTATTTATTGATTCGGGCTCTGGTCTATTGTTCGCTCGGCCGAATCTGACTCGGTAACTCTTCAAGGGAGCTCTTCAAGGGGCCGACTATACGGAGTACGCCGGTTCATCTTCTGCTCAGCCTCGTGACGATACGAAAACTTTGGATCCCTTCTATCATTTAGTCCCGAAGCTTGCCTGCCTGCTGAACCAGAAGGCCAGGGGTTCATTCTACAGTACCTCTCTCATTACTCGTGATTTGCCGTTCGGCCAAGTAAGTGGATGCGAAGAAGCTAAGAAAAGTGCATGAGAGATCCCCCGTGCCCCCCTCGCCAACTATGCGGGCTCAGAGGAAGGGAATCGAATCCCAAAGCCCCCAAAACGCATTTAGTGTTTCACAAACATTGCCAACCCATGCTTCTTTCACGTGCTTGCTGCTATCTCTCTTTTCCAATTCCGTTCATCTTAATTTAGTGTTTCTATGTATATTCATTCAACCCTGCTTCTTCCCTTCCTTGTTCTCTATGTGTCTATGTACTGGTATCTCGTTTGGGAGTGGGAGGATTATTTTTGGTCCTAGGAAGGATGGGCATCTCGATGTTCTGAGACAGTGTCTGACCCTCGTCTAGCGGCGACGGATGCACCAGTCGGGTCGGGGATTCCCGGATGGTCCGTCCCAAAAGCCAATCCTTTCTTTTCTTCCAAGCTTCTCGTAGTAGTGTCTGTGTGACGAATTGGCGGAATGGATGGCTGTTTGTTGATCCCCTTCCCCTGAATAGGGAAGTGATTTGAGCCGGTTCGATTCGGTTAGTCGAGGGTTCGACGAGTTACCATCGAGGATGGGCTAGCTAAGCTCGATGTGTCTCTCGCGCGAAAGGGTCGTCCAACCAACTGACGTGATCTGGATACATGTATTTTAGCGTTTGAATGGTAAGAAATCCAATTCGAAAGACCAAAAGAGCTTCTCCGTGGGCGAATAAGAAGCATGTGAATGATAGACATCATGAACCCTACATGCACGGATTTGGAGTTTGCTTCACATAAAGAAGACCAACACCATAATCTAATAGCCTCAGATTAGCTGGATTCTTAACGTCGTTATTTTTTTCACAATGCCTGCCCAGCAATTAATACCTCACCGTCTTGAGACGCAGCCCTATTCATCAAAAGGTTGTATGCATCCCCAACATGAAGTCCAGCGATGTGCCATCAGGGTAGAATCAGCGAAACCTAGCACGTAGAAGTCACCCTTTTTTTTTCCCCTTCAAGGGCGATTTTTCAATGCTTCCTCATCCCCTCCCATGGCCGTCTGTGAGACTGGATGATGCGGTGGATGAATGGTGGTAGAAATACTTGCCTCACTTGAGGCATTTCCGTGGTGTCTGTCAAACTCATGTACCTGTACGCAGGCATTATGTCTCCCTTTCCCTTCCTTCTTCGTACGCAGACAGCGTCTAGGGTAACGATGGGAGGAATGTTTTGCTTTTTGCGCAAAAGTGGCTGCGAGGGGAAAAAGGGGGGGGGGATACGACATGAAAGATCGTTGCGTAAAAAACTCACCTGTTGTAGGTACGCCATGCATGATCCCGACCTGGATTATTGGGAGGGGAGGATCCGTTCCCGTTCCTGAAGGCATCGAGATGGTAGATCCGTTCGCAGATCATGTCGTGATGTTAAAATCCGGTCTGCAACCCTTGTTGAGAAGATCTGCATGCGGTTTAGCCAACTCAAAAAAAGGGATTTGATCGGAACTGCTGTGATTTTTTCAGATGCTTGGGTTTTTTATAACAATGTACATTTCCTTGGGGTCTCCCGTTCTGAGCTACTGTACATTTGATTAATGTTTCGATATCCTCCCGCACGCTGCAAGGCATTCTGTGTGAAGTCCACAACGTGCGCTGGGACCGGCTTTCTCTGCAATGGAAAAGGGGTCGTCTTGTGCCGCTTTCTCCATCGTGGGATCCTGACGTCAGCCTGCTTCTCCCACGCGGGAAATGTCTAAGGACTATTTCCTGATACCCGGTCGGACATGTCTAGCTTCGTAAAGCTGGACGAGACATGGGAAAAGTCAACCTGGTTCTGCTTTTTTCTTCCCCACGAAGAAACGGGTCTCTGCCGCCCCAGGCTCTCCTTTTTGTTTTTCGACCACGAGACTACTGGCGTCGTCTTGCTGTGACGTGGTTTCAGTCCCCCCAAAGTGCGAGACACTTTGTCGCGTGCTTCCGCGCCGACATCTGCACACGCCTTGTCTCGAGACAGGCGGACGGACGGAAGGAAGCCGCGGTGTGCAAATATGGCTTGATCAAATTTTGAGTTGCGGTGGAAGAGTGAACAAGCAATCGCCAGAAAGCCCCTGAAAAAGGGCTTCTCAGCGAGCGGAGATGATTCACGTCTTCTTGGCCGGTAGCGGAGGCGGAGCCATCTTGGTGGCACCGGTGTCGACCCTCTTTGACGCTGGCAGACCGGGCACCTTGAAGCCACCGGAGGATCCTCCTCCAATCTGGGTGAAAGACCCGCCCTTGAACCAGCGGTCTTCCTCGGCCTTGCGTTTCTTGCTGAGGTCCGCCTGCATTTTGGGATCCACGAGCTCCAGCCCCTGCACCGGAGTGAAGGCCAGGGACGAAGCCGTACCGGCGCCGGAGCCGACCGTGCTTCCCACGCCCGATGTTCGTAGACCCTTGCCTCGTAGGTCCATGGCTGACGACTGTCCGAATCCCCCGATGGAGGATGCGGCGCCTCCCATCGTGCTCGCAACGCCCCAGCCCTTGTTCTTGGCGCCGAGTTTGGCCCGCGTTCGTTGATCAATCTGGATATTTCTGATCCGCCCATCGTTTTGCTGCCCAATCATGCCCATGCCAACTGTGCCTGAGCCTGTACCGTAGCCGACTTCCTTTTCCTCCTTGCCAAAAGCCATCCTGTTCTGTGCCTGGCGGAGGTCCGTCATGGCCACCGCTTCCTTGGTCTTTCTGGCCCTGCGTCCGCCTCTCTTGCGTGACGGCTTATCGCCAGGGACTGGGAGGGCGCGTTGACCCTTGTTGGGGGGGGGTTCTGTCAGCTTTTCGAGTCGTTCGAGGCAGGCAGACTTCAGCTGATCCCCAGTCGAGCCATCAGGGCTGGAGTGAATGCGATCGACTCGTGCGGCCAGAACAAGCTTGGCAGCTACAATCCTCATAGCCTGCTTCCTCAGGTCATTGGGGATGCCTCGTATCATTTCCGAGTTGAACAAGAAGCCTTGCTGACGGACGCCAATGTTTGTCGCGAGCCCTGCTTGCCTCTTCTTGGATCCCCACGATGGAATGTTGCAGGCAGGTGTTTTTGATAGACCGGTCAGCCCACCAGCCGCGTTGAGCATCTGCGCAGCCGTGAGAGACCCAATGAGCGCCGTGAGATTGGGCGCAAAGATGTTCATCCGTGACTGCACATATTCTGTCAGGATATGCTTAGCTTTATTCAGCGACACAACCATGTCGCAAGCTTGGCGCACGCGCGTGAGCTCCTCTGCACTCATTTCCTGGCCCTTCGATGTCGTCGCTTCCACCGTCACAATCATGAGCGACGGGCCATCCAAGACGGATTTGAGCCCCACTCCCAGGGGATTATCCGTCGATGTTTGCAAGGCCTTGATACTCTCCGAGTCCATGGGTCCATTGCCTAAGATGGAGACAACCTTTGCGTACTCGAGAGGAGTCGTCACCAGTCGCTCGAGCTCTGGAAACCTGGCAGAGTAGTGGTCTCGGATAAATTTATGAACCAGCGCCACCTCGCCATCAATCATGGTGGACAAATTATTTGACTGCGTTAAGAGGTGGTACTCTGGGTGATCTTCGATATTCCCCACATCTGTTGTTGTCGGCGTCGATGCCTCGGCCCTAGATTGTGCGATTTTCTATAGCGCTCGAGCGAATAAGTTAGGACTATGTCTCTTTGAAGCAGATGTAAACAAGCCGCCTTTGTTGAGTAACGAGGTCAACCACCTCCTCCTTTGGAGGAGGGGAGAGAGAGGGAAGAAGACTGACCTCTAAGATGGGCTCCAGAGTATGCATGAGGTTGGCGACGGTGCGAACATCCTTGACGGCGCCGAGTTGCATCTTCTCGGCTTTCGCCTTGGCAGCTTCCGCATCTTCCATGTCTTTCATGTCGTCTTTGTCCCCCTCGGGAGACCCTTCCTCATCCGCGCCATCTCCATCGACGTCCATCGCGTCTCGATGGCCGTTGACTTCCTCGACGGGAATAAGGCCATCGTTCTCGGCCTCGTCTGCCTCATCGCCAGAGCTCGCGAAGTCGTTGAGAAGCTCATCCGCAACGGTGGACATGACGACGACTGTTCGCGGAGCGAGTTGCGGTCGATGTTAGGGATGATGCTTCAGCGTTGTTGAGCGAGGAACGGGGTAGCAGTGACTTAACTTTTTTTTCCTTGTTGACTCACGAGGCTGAGGCGAGGTCAATAAAGCGACCCACTTTAATTATTTGCCGGCTACCGCCCGCCCACCTAGAGAGTCGAACCGTAACCTAGCCTCGTCAGTCACTGAGGATTTCGCATCTCGAACGAGTGCAAGCACCGGCAATCCACGCTCACTTGTTGCGCCATCCTCAACATGGAGTCATCACGCGGCCCTCCCAGGGTCAAGAACAAGTCCGCAGCGCCTGTCCAGATTAGCGCTGAACAGCTGCTACGAGAGGCTGTTGACCGGCAAGAAGTCTCCCTACAGGCACCAACACAGCGATTCGGCGACCTCGAAGAGCTGCACGAGTACCAGGGCAGAAAGCGAAAGGGGTTCGAAGACTACGTGCGCCGTAATCGCATCTCTCTCAAGAACTGGACGTCGTATGCGCTATGGGAGCTCGAGCAGAAGGAATTTGCGCGTGCGCGCTCCGTCTTTGAGCGGGCTCTCGATGTCCTCCCTCACAACGTCGTGCTATGGATACGATACATCGAAGCAGAGATGAAGTCGAGGAACATCAACCATGCACGCAACCTACTCGACCGGGCCGTGGCCATTCTACCACGAGTCGACAAGCTCTGGTACAAGTACGTGTACATGGAGGAGATGCTGGGCAACGTGCCAGGGACTCGACAGGTTTTCGAACGGTGGATGCAATGGCAGCCTGACGAGGCGGCATGGAGCGCCTACATCAAGCTCGAGAAGAGATATGGCGAGTTCGAACGGGCGCGGGATATCTTCCGAGCCTTCACCATGGTCCACCCGGAGCCACGCAACTGGATCAAGTGGACAAAGTTCGAGGAGGAGTACGGCACTAGTGAGCTAGTTCGAGAGGTGTTTGGAGCTGCGGTCGAGTCCCTCGGTGACGAATTCGTCGACGAAAGGTTATTCATTGCCTACGCGAGATTCGAGGCCAAGTTGAAAGAGTACGAGCGAGCTCGCGCCATCTACAAATACGCCTTAGATCGTCTACCCCGATCAAAATCCAGGATATTGCACAAAGCATACACCACCTTTGAGAAGCAATTCGGCGATAAAGACGGCGTTGAGGACGTGGTGCTTTCAAAAAGAAGGTTCTACTACGAGGAGCAGGTCAAGGAGAACCCCAAGAACTACGACGCCTGGTTCGACTACGCAGGCCTCGAGGAAACATCCAGGGATGTGGACCGCATTCGTGACGTCTACGAGCGGGCCGTCGCTCAAGTGCCGCCGACACAGGAGAAACGACATTGGCGACGGTACATCTACCTGTGGGTATTCTACGCTATATGGGAGGAGCTCGAAGGCGGCGACATCGAACGGACGCGCCAAATCTACAATACCTGCCTGGGCCTGATACCGCACAAGAAGTTCACCTTTGCCAAAATCTGGCTGCTGGCCGCGCAATTCGAGGTCCGGCAAGGGCAGCTCACAGCGGCGAGGAAGCTTCTAGGACGAGCGATAGGGCTGTGCCCCAAGGACAAGGTGTTCAACGGCTACGTCGACATGGAGCGCAAGCTATTCGAATTTGTACGATGTCGAACGCTTTACGAGAAGCATATCGAGTACAATCCAGCCAACAGTCAGACATGGATCAAGTTTGCCGAACTAGAACGAGGGCTAGACGATCTCGACCGCGCCAGGGCCATACTGGAGCTTGCCACGAGCCAACCTCAGCTCGACATGCCGGAGCTCCTTTGGAAGGCGTACATCGACTTTGAAGAAGAAGAGGGCGAGTACGAAAGGACGCGGCAACTATACGAGCGTCTGCTCGAGAAGACGGACCACGTCAAGGTATGGATCAGCTACGCACACTTTGAGATCAACATACCCGAGGACGACGAGGAAGGAGAAGGGGAAGGGGAAGAAGACGAGCAGCCGGTGAGCGAAGAGGCCAAGGCCCGAGCGCGCAAGGTGTTTGAGCGAGCGCACAAGAGCATGCGCGACAAGGAACTCAAGGAGGAGCGTGTGTCGCTGCTCAATGCCTGGCTGTCGTTTGAGCGAACACACGGGACCGAGGCCGACGTGGAGGCGGTGCAGAAGCAGATGCCGCGTCGGACCAAGAGACGGCGTCGTCTGGAGGATGACAGCTATGAGGAGTACTTTGATTACATCTTCCCTGCCGACGATCAGCAGTCCAAGAGTCTGTCGAATATCATGGCCATGGCGCAGAAGTGGAAGCAGACGGGGGGGGATCTATCCGGTGCTGGATCATGAGGTCTCTTTTGATTGTGTCTGGATGGTAGTAATGAGATGTATATATGGCATTGTTCTATACTTGACTGATGCTCCGCTACATTTACCAAACCTCGGTACTTTGAGCATATGGAGTTTGTCTACGTGATGACATGTATGCACATGTATAACCAGCAAATAGTAGCAATAGGAGTACTCCAGCCCTTCGGCGAGGTAGACGGCGTGGCCAGTTCCCCGTTGCTATTTCAAATGTCCGCCCAGGCGAGGCTTCCATTGGGCCTTGGGAAGACCTTCGACGGCTAAGGCCTCAGTCTCTCATGCCGCCATAGGTGATCTGTCGTCGATGGCGGTCCGGCCTTGCCCTCATCGAATAAAGCTAGCCCTTAATACCCTTCGCGCAGACGACTTGTAAGATGATGCCTTGCTCTCATTGAATTTCTTATTACTTTTCCCATACGCTCATCACCGCAAGACCAACGAAATCCTGTTTCACCGAACCAAGCGTCCATCTTCCGCGTCTGAACTCCCCATCCTCACGATCCGGCTGTCAAAGTCGGACCTGCAAGTAAAGGAATAACGCAACCTTCTTATACACGTGATCTCCAGGCCGTGTGGCTCAATGGCAGAGCGTCTGACTACGATTACGTGTTATCAGAAGGTCGCAGGTTCGACCCCTGTCTCGGTCATAGATTGTTCTTTTTGATGCGAAATCCTTCTTATACTTTTTGTTCGTAGGCCAAAGGTACAAGTGGAGAAAAAAAGGCCTCTATTTGCCGGCCGCCGGTAAAAGCTCCAGGACACAAACCCTTGCGCTAACACGTGGGTGGGCACGCCCGGTCCTTCGGTACATCACGGTCGCCTACATACTCTGTACAAATATCTCCCAAAAAGAAATTGAAAGCGTTCAGCGGAAAAGAAAAGTAGGGAAATAGAGAAAAGAAAAGATATAGGTAGGTATGAGAAATCAACATCCATATGTCAATGTCCAGAAGTATCACGCTCTAAGCAGACGATAAAGGGGCAAAATGCAAAAAGGTAAGCTATGACCGAGACAGGGGTCGAACCTGCGACCTTCTGATCACACGTAATCGTAGTCAGACGCTCTGCCATTGAGCCACACGGCCTTTCTCAGCTTACCGGATCTCAGTACTATTGCTAATTACAAAGCCATTGGCTTCGGCTGGCTCAGCATTTCCCTCCGCAAGGACCAGAAAGAAAACAGGGATGACATGCAGCACGCACCCGGGAGAAATACATGATGTCATGTCCACGCACGCTTCCAGTCCAGAGGCTGGCAAACGAGCAGAAAACAACGTGGCTGCTGGTTTTTGAGCACACGACGGCTGCCAGCGTGCCAGCCAATCTGTACGATGTTTCTCAACCTCCTCTACCTATTATGTAGGGATAGAGATTATGCGAGGTCATGAGACAACGGGGCCGTCATGCTCGTGCATACATACATACATGGTTCTTTTTTTCGTGCCTCTCCTTTTGGTGTGTCGACAAACTTGCCCTCTCGCTCCTCTTCCTCTAGCAGAGATAGAATCCGCGCCGACTTCCTTGAACTTTTGAAAGCGAACATACTTGTATCATGCACATCGTGACAGATCGAAGAAGGAAATAACACGAAAACCCCTTCACACCCTATTCCCCAAGGATTGTCCCACCTTGCCCAATGCGGAGACATCCTTCATCCAGGCGGCTGGACCGGCACGTTCCTCCCTTCCCCCCTGTATGACAGCACAACCTTTCTTCGCTGTTCGACATTTTTCCTGTGTGCCTGTCTCATAGTCTCGTCATCGCCATCTCCACTTGCATCGTTTGCTGAAAGACATGAAACCCGCATCCTTGGCGCACAGAAAGACGGACCGGATCCCTGCTCGTCTTCGCTTACCTCCTTGCATCAGAATGTGCCACGTTTTCCCATCGTGACATCTCGATCTCTGTGCTGGCCTTGATGCATCATCCCCCTACTCCCGCGGCGCAAGACGAGCACGATCGACTCTAGCCGAGGAGCAGGGGGTGAAACACGGGCGCTGGCAGCACTTTTCTTTAGTGGCGGCGATGGTCTGTTACATGAAAGAAGGTCATTAGTCATTTGCGCATTATTGCTTGCTAGATGAAAAAGAGCATCATAGTCTTTATAGCAAACAGATTTTTAGAGGGGAAAGAAAAAGCAGATCGACGCAGCACGTGGGCACCAAGGTCTACTGGTGCTTGGTCTTGTTTCCAGTTCCCTTTTTGTTTCACTCCGTGTTTTCCTGTTTTTGTCATGGACGCCATGCCACGCAGCACGCGAGGGCGGTACGCTTGTCGACAACAGTCTATGGCCGTCTATCTCATCATGACCAAGTCGACTTTGACGCCGTCATTGTTGATCAAGATGGCTCAGCACGCATGTCGTGTGTGTACAAGACCAGGCACAACGCCCGTAGCGTGAAGATGCTGTGCCATCGATGACAGATGACGGCTTCTCATGACACCGAACCTTATCGGTCGCGGCCCATGGGCGGTGCAGGAAGCCTGCCAGCGCTGTAGGGGTTGTCGTCGTAATAGCGCGGCCCGTAGTCATCGTAAACATCGTTGCCGTAACGTGAGAGTGGCGGCGCAGGCCAGCTTTCGGCCCTGCGCGATGAGTCGCTGTTGCTGGCTTGGTTGCGTTTCTTGCGCCTCTGTTCGCGTTTCTCGTGACGACGGGCCTTCTCCTGCTTGAATTCTTTGCATTCGTGCGTCATCTCCTTGGCCTCCTTCATCTCCTCGAAGGCGCCCTTGATGCCCAGCGCTGCGATGCCCACCGACGCCGCGTCTTTCATGATGGCCTTCGTTTTGAGCTTTTTGGCATCGTCTGCACTGAGCCGTCCCTCTTGGACAGCCTTCTGGCGGGCTGTTCGCTTCTCCATGCTCTGGTAGACCCCGTGTGCTGCGTGGATGGTTGCGACAGTGGCAAGGCCTGTGGTGATAAGTTGCTTACCTCTCATTTTCTTAGCCTTCTTCTCGTCCGCGTCCGAGTCTCCTAGATCGGACTCGCTTCCATACCCTGACCGGCTGTCGCTTTGTCGATGGCGTGCGTCTCTATTGCCGCCGCGATGCGAGCGATCATCGTAGTCGCGGTTTCGGCCGTACCGGGGGTCGTCGTCGTAAATCTCATCCGAGTATCTGCGGGAGCGACGTGACGAAATGCCGTCGTCGAAATCGTCTTGATCGCGCCGCCGATGGTCGTCATGGGTGGCAGCCGCGGCACCGCTGCCAATACCCAGCTTCGCCAAGCTGTTGCGGGCTTTGTCGACAACGCTGCGGCTACGACTGCGGTGCCTGCGGTGATCTGGAGAGGCGTCCCTCGAATCGTAGCCGCGGCCACGACTGGAGCTTCGGGCGCGGCTGTGGGATCGGTCTCGTTGATCGAGGGCCGCCTTTGCTCCCAAGGCACCCAGGCCGGCTGTGGCCAGAGCCGCAAGACCCGACCCGCCGCCGGCACCGCCATGAGCCTGCGAGCGGGCGCGCGAACGAGAACGGCTCCTTCCAGTCAGCTTGTCCTCCTCGATGTCCCTCTTGGAGCCGTTGATCAGACGGTTACCGACCAAGCCACCGATGACGGACTCGGCAAGACCCAGCTTGCCGTGGTTCTCGCCCTGAGCGGCATCGACAGTGGCAGCACCGGCTGCCGCAGTAAGGATGCGCTTTGTTTTTTCGCCCTTCCAGCCACCGGGCTCCTTGGCGACTCGAAAGGCTTCGGTGGCGCCCGCCAACAGCGACGCCATGGCGGCCTTTTGGATTTTGTTGGCGCCGGGCCCGCGGGAGTGGTCGCGGGACCCCGCGTGGGACCCAGAAGGGCTGCCACGCCTGCTACGGGTATCAGAGTGTCTGTCGTCATCTCTGCCACTGCCGCCGGTCAGCGACTTGACAGCTGCGCTGAGGCCTGTGGCAGCCAAAGCATTCTCGAGAAAGTTTTTGTGGCCCCTTTTCTGCTTCGGGTCTTCGTCCTCGTCCGAGTAGTACTCGGCGATTTGTCCGTCTCGTCCTCGGTGAAGGATGTAGCTGGTTTTCTGGTCCTTCCGAGCCTGCTGCTTGCTATAAAACTCGGCGCCCTGATAGCCGGCGAGGGCGCCGAAGCCTGCTAGGGCGGCAGAAGAGAGAGGATTGCGGTGGACATCGTTGCCGTCCAACTTGGCCTCACGGCGATCGTAAAACTCCTTGCCGCCTACGAGGAGAGCAGCGCCGGCGACAGCGGCAATGATCTTGTCTTGTTTGGTCATGCTCTTGCCCTTGGACCTGCGCTCCTCCTCTTCGTAGTGATAGGAACCCCCATGGCGAGTCGAGTATCGATCGTAATCCCTGTCGCGGGCTCGTTCACGGCGAGGATCGTAGCCATGGCGATAGTCATGGTCGCTGTCGTGATAGCCTACTTCAGCGGAGCGCGCCCTGCGAATCTCGCGCGCAGTGGGCGGAGGAAAGTCACGGCGGATTTCTTCGACGGACATTTCGCTGTCCTGTCGACCACGGGGGACAAGGTCCCGTGAAGGATAGACTCTACCATAGTCGCGCGAATCAAGGAAGCGAGGGTCTCTTTCTTCTCGACGCTCTTCTCGCACGTACCGACGGGAGTAATCCCGGTCGTACGGATCGTAGCTGGCCATTCCAGCGGACGAGGCAAGAGAGGGTGCGTCACAGATGTGTCTCCAATTTGCGAAAACAAAGAAGCGGTGACGAGCCCGGCGACGACGACGACGATGATGATGATGATGCTATGTATGAGGATGAGGATGAGGACGATGATGAGGATGATGGTGACGATGGTGGAAGTGAAGATGGCGGGGAGGAGATGCTTGCTTCGTGGCAGATGAGGGGCGACGGAACGTGAGGGAGGGAGGAATTTGGGCACTGCAGGCGTACCATGCAAACCGCCGTCTCAGAAGAAGCTGCCGCTGCCTTGGGTATTACCCTACAGAGTCATGTACTGCTACTCGTCATTTGCAGTGACTATCAGTGGAGGAGCGGCAGGGCAAGGTACAACTACAGTCCACAGTAGGCAATCATGCTGAGGGGTCATCTTTTGTCTGCATTGGAATCACCATACATGGCTAGGCTGACTGACGGGCAGCAGCAGGTGTCCAAGGGAGGCCGCTTCGCAGAGGAAGAAGGCTGAATCGACCTCACCATGGAACAAAAAAGAAAAGGCTGGGCTTGCGGACGATGATGATGGGCAACATGACGCACGCGAACCAACGGCCAGTCCCATTGGATGGGGCCGACTAGAACACTACTAGCTAGCAGCTCAAGCACCCAAGTAGCCACGGTGCCACGGTGTCACGTTAGCCTAAAGTATGTAATTAATGAGCAGTCTGGTGCTTCAGCTGCACGTACCCTAAGGAGGGCGGGGCGGCACGATCCAGGCCGTTTTGTCTGTGGCTCCAGGAGGACGTTGGGAGGCGGTGTTGGTCCATTCTCTCGTTTCGGGGTCTGGGGCATTGACCGGCGAAAGCGTGCGGATTCCATCCATGATGGTTCGTGCCTGGTTGACGAGACCTGTCATGACCGAGAAGAGGTGGAAATCCACCCCGATGAGTCCCAGGGAGCCATGTGTGTGATCCAAGCACTTGCGCATGAATTACCACGGCATGCTACATAATGCTCCTCGCGAGCTCCGTCACAGTATGTAGGGGAGATCTGCTACCCACCAGTGAGACGGTATGAGGATGCCTGAGAGTGGCAACGGCTCACCCGTGACGACAGGCAACGCACCTGGGCTGTAGGAAGGTAGGTTTCGGGGCATTCTTTGCTTCCTCCTGAGCTGTCTTGTCGTTTTACACAGGAGGCACAGCAAGTGACCATCCTGCCTTGGCTGCCCCCTTCGGCCTGCCACAGCCTCGATGCCTCCTCCTCTGTCCCTCCTCCTTCAGCATGAGCGCTCCGCCACAAACCTCGTCGTCATCGTCGCCTCTTATGTCCTTGGCCGTTGGGACGACTGTGTAGGGTAGGCGACAGCACTGATGTCATTACAAGGGGAGCATGTAATATGCAAAAAGGCACCCGTACTTGTGTCTTGCTTGGAACATTCAAGTAGTACTAATTTTTGGACCAAATCCCGACGACAGCCCAGCCCAGGTGCCCAGATCTTCGAGACGCAGGTAATTACTTGTATGTATGTACTCCGTAGGTGCCGCTGTGTCACGCGTGAGTCCCACTCGGCGACCCGTCTCCACGATGATGTCAGTGTGTCAACGCCTGTCCTACAAACAAGCAGTGAATACAGCCAGATGCCAGACCCCCATTAATTCCTACGGCGGCTCTCGTTCGTCGCTTTCGGGTTCCGACAACACCGCCGATGCCCTGACGCAATTTGTTCCATGAACGCTTTTTTTCCCCTTGTGTCGCAAATGGGACCGACCTGACCACGTGCTGATCTGTTACTTCATCCTACTGGGAGGTAGCCTCCATCACCGACACTGTGTTACTTCGGGATAAATGCACCGAAGGCAGTGCGACGCTCACGATCCTCCGCGAAGCACAATAGGTGCGTCCAAATCCTCAGCACCCTCCTTCGGATGTCAGAGATGGGGGAGTGTGCAAGTTGTCGCCGAACCCACTCTGTTTCCCATCCAGGCATATCCGCTATTTTACGTGCCCTGTTCATGGAGAGCATCTGTCGAGTGATGGACAACGAGATCTGAACCTGCAATCTACTTTGCACCCTCCATGTACTACTTTGCTGACCAATTATTATTCGTTGCCGATGATGCACAGGGGGGGGAAAGGTGATGGGTAAATTACTCCGTACTTGGACAGGCAGGGTTTGTAGGTACGTAGGCGCGGGAGTCACGCAATACTGACGCAGCTTTAGGTACGCACCATCGCACGGAACATGTACATTCATCGACTCGGGCTCAGCAGGTCCCTGATATTATGGACCTTATTTCGCTGCCGTCCAATGAGGAACCCTTTCCCAACTCATCCGGGGGTCTGCGATGGGAAGCACGGTCCCCTAAGCTCCACCGACACGGCTACACAGCCTACTCGTGTGCATTGTACTAGTAGTATGGTATAATTTTTTATCAAATGT
>JADHZA010000317.1:0-26218 GCA_018831705.1 Torrubiellomyces zombiae
CTAGTAGTCTCGTGACCTCTTATATAACACGATTTATATGGTAGATAGAGTATCACTATTTTAGGCTTAGCCTATTCGTTAAGATCCCTAAAAGTGACCTGAAAGCTCCTTTAAAAGCACCAAAGGGTAGGCTGTTGCGGCTAGGTCAGCTGACTCGCCGCTGTTCACTACCCCCACACTCTGTCTCAAAACACCCCCCGCCCGCGTAGGTAGCTGCGTTACAGACTCCTAGGCCCCAGTCAGTCGCTCTCTCACCGTAGTCCGGGATGAGAACTGCAAGATTTTCCCATGAAGAAGAATCCACGAAACCACAGGCTATCGGTACGTGTGCCTCCAAGGCGGGACTCACGTAGCCACCTCCGTGGAAGTGAACAATGTACTGAGTGGCTTCTTGAGCACCCAGACGCGGGACTATAGTTCCATCGTCCAGCTCGATAATTGAGAAGCCAAGGCCCTGAACTTCAGCATACTTGCGACAAACTGAGATTGTGGACGGACTACAGTAGCTATGCCTGCGTCGAGTCCTCCCATGGCCCTCTACGCCGCCGGGTTCAACGCTTGGAACCAGCTGTCATTCGACCCTCTTGTAAAACAGCAGAGTGAGGCGGAAGACCTGCGCGGCTTCGTAAAGATCCTTGAGGGCCAAAAAATACAAAGTCCTTTGGCTCGCCTGTCATACACTTCCGGTACGCTCACGTGGCTGTCGAGCCCTTACTTGCGCGGCCAAATTCAGGGCATGGGGCTGATGTTGAATAATGTGGCTGTCCACAACAGTGAACTGTGACAACAGAACCTGTGTCGCCGGTCTCGTTCCCCAAAACATTGACGAATCTCGTCAGTCTGCGTACCCATGCGTGGAAGCAGCAAATGGGGTCATTCTACGTGCCCGAGCCTCCCACGCCGATGATACCCAGCAGATCCTAGAGCGGTTCGATTCCCGTGAAGCTTTCAACATCAATCAGCCCTCGAAATCATGGACATGCCAAAGCCACATCAAGTCCATTGCGGCATTCGACGCAGGATTCGTCATTCTGTACCGTAACGGCACTATTGCCACGCTGGGTGATGCTCGACATCAAGCTTGTTTGGGGAGAGACATAGGGTCAGATATGTACGTCACTTAAGCCATGCTGATTTTCTGTGGTCACCTCCAAAGACGAACCCAAAAGACAATGGGTGCAAGCACGATGTATGGCCATGTCTAATCAGAAGATAGGCCGGCCGATGATCCGTGCCCTGTACCGGATATTGAGAATCTTGGGGAAGCTGTGATTCAGATTTCCTCTGGGGGTTATACCCTGGCAGCCTTAACCGAGACTGGCAGCGTCTACGTTTGGGGAAAGCCTTCGGCAGGTACGTCAAGGTCACGGCAAGCTTTCAGCGAGCTCGGCGAAATCCCCAACTATTGCGAGGTTGATGGCGGAAAAGATGTTCAGAGTATCGCCCTTGGAGAGTCGCATGCCGTAGCCTTAACTACCGATGGCTCAGTCTATGTCATTGGCGGGAATAATAACGGCCAGCTTGGTATGAATGAGCACCCGGGCTACAAGACGGAAACCTGGGTCAAAGTTGATCTCTCCGCCCTCCCGGCTAATCAGGTAGTGATATGCGTGGCAGCGGGTCCGCGGTCATCTTTCATCGTTACCTCTCCTGTCTGAAAGTGAGTTTTGTCACAGTATATGGTCAGTCGTACACATGACAGGCGAGATTCAAAGTGCAGTGCAACGGCGTGTTCTATAGTACAACCAGGGCATCTGCATGCCCGATGCCGCTCTTCTATTATAGGCTGGTCAAGTAATCTTCGATCTCCTGGGGCGTGAGTTTGCGAAATCGTGGACCCGTGACGCCCTCTACACCTTCCATGCCCAAGAGATGCTCGGCGGGTGGCCCGACAATCCCTATCACTGCGTCAGCGTTGAACTCTATACGGAGAAATTCGAGCATGACCTACCAATCTCGATCGAATCTCCGTTCATTTCACCTTCGATATTGTCCTTGAGGGTCAGGAGCGCAATATGTATAGCGTCCTCCAACTCCAACTCTTCCGAGTACCGCTTTTCCAGGAATGTCTTGGCCTTGGTCGCGCTCTTACCAATGGCCGTGGCTTTCCATGGAAAGTAGCTTCCGGTAGGGTCGACCTGATAGAGCATGGGCCCCCCTTTGTGAATACCTCCCGTCTTCCTTGCTGGCTTCTTCTCGTCACCCTCAGCTGACGTTTTCTCTTCCTCCTCGGGCTCGATGCCTTCGTCCCAGCCCGCGATGAGCATGCTCACACCGTACGGTCGTACTCCGGCGGACTGCGTGGCTTCCTGCATAACTCTAGCCACATCTTGAACCAATATTCTGGTTGGGGGGTACTCGTTGTAGATTCTCTTGTAGCCGGTGTGGGAGACTTTTCGAGCCCTGTCGACGAGTATCCGGTAGTCTGGGCCCATGCCAGAGTACACGGTTCCGATATCTGGTGTGATGTTGCTGATTTTGGACACGGAGCTCTGATCGGCCAGCGGCGACGATGACTTCTTTTCGGTAGCAAGGACGATACCGTTCGTCGCTGGTTCTCATTAGACAATAGTGAAAACATGTAGGATGATCGAGCGTTGACATACCCTTGATGCCCAGAGCAGTTATACCTTGGTTGACCGCGTTGAGGGCATACTCTATTACCACCAGTGTCAGCTTCTATGCGCTTGGATAGCAGACCTGCAGTATCGACGATCTCTAGAGTAAACATGATAAATTGATTTAGCAAGGTCATACCAATCTGAACCAGCTTTCCACTGTGCACAGCTATTAGCAATGCGTCGAGGGCCATGTTGGCTGCCAGCGGCGTCAGTAATACTTACCTGGGGGAGAAGGTCGTGAGAGAGAACGAGTATCGGTCCGCCATAGCTGCAGCGGTGGCCGACAGTTATTTGAAGAAAAGGGTCCGAGGATGTGTGTTGAAGTAGCGCAAATTGGGACTGCGCGACGTAAAGAACAGATCCTAGGCGACAGAGTTCAAGTGATGGTCTTCCAGGCACAGCGAAGCTGCGCGTCAAGCTAGGTCGAGCTCTGATGTAAGGCACGGTTAAACAGTTTAGCCGTCCCAGACAGGCCGGCCTGGGAACAACGGTGCGGCAGGTTCAGTTCCGTGTAACAAGGCTTGGCACTGGACAGAAATGTGGCCTTTCCTTCTTTAATAATTCATCACGCCCATTGCCTTCGCTATACGCCCTGCTCTCTTACGTCGGGCAGCACTCGGTCGACAATGTAGCACAAGCTTCTCGACAAGCCTTTTCGGCCTCTAATTGACCCGTCATATAACTAAATAGAATCGACCCGTTGAAGCATGTCAACCGCCTTCTCAAGCTCGTCCGATGCCGGTGCTCGGAGAATAAGACCGTCATGGGATTGGAGCGGCATACCTGGCGATGAACAAAACGACACCATACCACATGCCCCGGCGCGATCCGAACAGGAGCGACCGGAAGCTTCTCAATCAACTGCTGAGCCCGAGCCGCAAACGACATCGTCACGAGGCCGCCGTTTCGGACCCCGAACATGTCGAATTTGCCTCGAGGTTGAGCAGCCCAAGTTCTCGAATAGTGCGGCCTCAACTTTTGGCATAACAGCCCCGTCTCGGCCGTCATACGTCTCAGATGACCCCGATCTAGGAAGACTGCTGTCGCCATGCAAGTGCAAAGGATCGCAAAAATATGTTCATGAAGGCTGTCTGAATTCTTGGCGCCTGGCCAACCCCATGGAAGCCAGAAATTACTGGCAATGTCCGACGTGCAAATTCAATTACCGCCTGGCTCGTCTGCATTGGGCATCCATGCTGAGCAGCAAGGTGGCCCAGGTAGCTTTGACACTGGTCCTTCTTGTTGTGAGCATCTTCATACTCGGCTTTATCGCGGATCCAATCCTTGATATGTGGTTCGATCCAATGGGGACCATAAGCAGTACCGTTTCCAGCGTCGTCTTCGACGTCGAAGCTATGCAGCCGCCAGCCTATGAGGTTTCCTCCAGTTGGATTGAGCATTTTACCAAAGGCTTCTTCTCACTCGGGTTCATCGGGATGATCAAGTCCATGCTTGCTATGGGCCCGTTTCAGTGGCTGAACTTTCGCACGAGTGGGCTCTTTGGTTCCAACCGGCGTCGCGGGACGGGAAGAAACCGGATGGACAACTTCAACATCTTATTCGTGTTGATTGGGGCCTTTACTTTCATGATGGCAATTTGGAAGTTTGTGAAACGCTTCAGCGCCCATGTGCTCAGGAATGTGAGCGATCGAGTCATGGACGTGGGAGCTGACGATGACCATGACGTTGATGACGCGGAAGTAGACGACAGGTCAGGCCAACAGGGCTAGTAGTAGTCGATAAGATGTCGTTTTGACCCTTTCCGATGGAGTCGTGCTATTCGCACAGCTTACATGATCTTATCTTCTATTAGCAGTCCAACTAGCTACAGATCCACACAACCAGCAAGCAGCAAAGGCCACGGGCAGCCAGCAAAGGCCACGGGCAGCCAGCAAAGGCCACGGGCAGCCAGCAAAGGCCACGGGCAGCCAGCAAAAGGCCACAGGCAGCCAGCTAGTTGTCAAGTTCATATTAGTATCTAATAGCCAGGCTACTACTAACTTAGCCACTGCCTAGCTACGCTGCTCGGCATATGCTGGCTGCGCTGTGGGCTGTGCGAATAGCATGACTCTTCCGATGAGCACTCATTCCACCTTCCTTGGTCATCTCTTACTGGGATGTATGCACACTCTTAAGTTGCCTTGACGTTGCTTTCCCATGTCGAGTCGACTAGTCTGCGTGCAAAGAAAAAGCACTCTGCCCTCGGCTAAGAGCTTAGAGACCGTTTTGGTGTCGAGCATCAGCGACGAGTGTATGAGGTGGTCGGCTTCCTTCGAACCAGCGATTCAAACACCGTCTTGGCGTTTTGACATCGATTGAATTGCGTCTACTAGGCACATACGTGCGCCTTTGGCAAGTAGTCTGCCCCGAAGAGCTGATACATTGTGAAAATATTCCTTGAGCCGAGTCACTGTGCACAAACCTTTGCTGGAAAGTCCCCATTCTGTGGTTGCCATTACTCCGTTAGAAAAGCGGAATGTGACATGTTTCCCCCTAATCATTGACCTGACGTGTATAATGCACAAGTGCATTGATTAACGTTGCAACATGGCCATGTTGCCCCAGCTTACTGATAGGTATTAATACATATTACCAGATGAGATCAGTGAGATAGATAATACTATTAATACTAGATTGATAGGGTGACAGGGTGACAGCCACCGAATGTTGGACCCATACTTGAAAGCGCGTACGGTCAGATGTACCGACCGCCACGTAACTAAAGCAGCCGAAGCGGACCCCCATCCTTTGCTCCGACCTGCAGCAATGGATTGCTTCCTTATCACATTTGCGTCACATTCTCGCTTTCGCCGCGCTCGACGACTGCGCCGGCCCATTGCTTTCTAGGCACTGGGCGTGGTTGTGTTTACGAACGTGGCTTTACGATTTTCCCTCATCGTGGCGGTACAGGTGATACGTCGGCGATCCCCTCCATTGTCCACTCTGCGCAAGCAGGAATACGAGAGCATCCCTTCAGCTTACCCGTGCGTGGATGCACCGATTTTCACGGCTCTTTGCGTGCGCGTCGCATCAATCAGAAGGGAGAGGTTCGACCGTTCATCGTCTGCTGGTGGCTGAGGCCATCTGCAGCCTCAAGGTCGCAAAATGCATTTCGCCTATCCTCCACGCAAAAGCTCCAACCCACCACCCTTCCGACCACGATCGTCCAAAGCACCAGTACTACGGAGGAGTCGGTTAAAAGCGATCGGAATATTTGCCTTGTGTTTGCTCACATTGTTGTACTTTATATTCGGGTCTAAGAAGCCCGATCCTTATCGAGAACATGTGCCGTCGGGCAACCCTTCGGTCGTCATCGTCACAGTCGTTGACCCGACGCAATGGACCGCTAGGTACCTCGACACGATCAGAGAGAACAGAAAAATCTACGCAGAAAAACATGGTGAGCCAGGTCCCGCCTTACTAAAATCGAAGCCATGGATGAAAGGCAGGCCGTTGACTCGAATGGTTAGGATACGAGACGATGATTGTAGCCGCAAGCGATTATCATCTCAAGAACACGCCATCATCCTGGTCCAAGATATTTGCCATTCGGCACGCCTTGTCGAAATACCCCGAGTGCAAATTTGTTTGGCACTTGGATCAGGACTCATATATTATGGACATGTCAAAAAGCCTCGAGGAGCAGCTGATAGGCCCGAAGAGGTTGGAGAGCCTGATGATCAAGGATTTTCCCGTTGTGCCGCCGGACAGTATCATCAAAACGTTCTCGCACCTTCGAGGGGAGCATGCCGACGTCATCGTCAGTCAGGACAAGGAGGGCTTGGTTCACAACAGTGTGATAATCAGGAACGGGGGTTGGGCCAAGTATTTTGTTGAAACTTGGTTCGACCCCATGTATCGAAGTTACAACTTTCAAAAGGCCGAAAGGCATGCGCTCGTATGTACATGGGCGAGAACTACTCCTACGTGATGAGGCGCGATGGCCTTGGTGGACAAGCACGCTGACCGCGCCGCAGGAACACATTGTGCAATGGCACCCCACGATTTTATCAAAACTGGCTCTCGTCCCGCAGCGATACCTTGCGGCCTACACAGAATCCCAAAAAGGCGAAGCCTACCAGGATGGCGACTTTGTCGTCATGTTCACCGGGTGCGAGAAGCAGGGTGCAAAGAGCTGTGAGAAGGTGTCATCGATTTACTGGCAGAAGTGGAAGAGCGCCGTGGGCGCAAAGTTGGAAAAAAGAGATGAGGTGGAGGAGGCGGCCAAGGGTCGGTAGTCACGAATGGCCGACGCGGTCGAAGCGTCACATGGAGTCGGGCATTTATTCATTTTCTGGCTGTAGCATTACTGGCCATATTGTATTCCCATTTGGCGTTTTTAGGGTTCTTCATAGAAAGCATGGAGTGGAAACAGGAGGTTGGACATTGAGCAGGGCCTTAACACGATCTGCTAAGCTCTCACGTCGAAGGAATAGTATGACGACTTTTTTAAGTAAATTTCAGGGGAGGATCTTCATAAGATGGCCATGAAGTGGAAATGCTACCCCGAGGATCGCCCTTATGTTGTCTTCTCACCTCTGACAGTAATTGAGTTTCCAACTATTGCTACGGAATGACGAGCCTCGGTTCAATACTAGTACGTACTAGTAAAGATTGATACGAGATCAGTGAGATATTATGCTACATATAAACAAACTCATCAAGGTGGATATGTTGAGGCTCTGATCTGGGGGGCTTTTCCCATCTGCGCGTACATCGGCAGCTACGATACCTAGGGGCAAATCTTTTCTGACCAGAGGCCGTTTCTTGCCATTCCATCCGCTGCTTTTCGCATGTGACGGCGCCCAAAAAAACATGCCGTCATTATGTTGCCACTCGCCCCGCTGATAGTAGTAGGAATTAGAGGGGACAAATACGAAGTAGTTAGTGACTACCTCGGAAGAACGGGCTAGGCTATAGTCGCCCCATGTAACGTCCCAACACCGAGCCGTTGAAGAAGCCGTCCATGCCCGGTTGCTGCCGCCGAGGTATTATTAGTTTCCACCTTTGCGTGGCAATGGCTTCCTTCTCCGTAGTAGTCTACTAGCTGTAATTAATACCTTCCTACCTACTAGTAGTGCTGCTACGATCTTTCTCCTTCTTCCACCCCTTCGCCGGCCTTGTCCCTGTTCGCGCAACTCTGCTCCTCGAGAGTCAGACGCTTCGGCCCAGACGTCGAGTTGAACCAAGGTCGTCGGCAAAACAGCGCCAAACGTCCCGATGCCTGGGAGCTCAAGAATGCCCATCAGCCTGCGCGGCGGGCTTGACTCGGTCAAGCGCCGCCGGCCCCCTGTCTCACTCGCCAACTTCAACTTGGACTTGTAAGTCTTGTCATGCGTCAGCCTTGTTTCTTATGTGCTTGTCTGTTGTAGGTGTTGAAGCTCAAGAGCCTTCCTTCACGTCCCTGTCGGAATCGCAACATATCTCTCAAACCTGTTCCCTCAACTCAATGCGCACCACCACACTGCTCGTATGCTTCAATACGAACCATCTCAGCTGACATTGGCCAGAGTGCGGAACATCCTCTTCTATTATTTTGTCTTGCGATGGACTCGGCGTGCGTTCTGGAAGCTCAAAGGTCGTGGCATCATCGGCGCCATCCTTGAACTCTATCGAAACATCCAGCGCGTCCTGTACGGCTACCTGTTACGCGCCCCCGGTGTTCGGACCAAGGTTCAGAAGCAGGTTAGGGAGTCGTTGGACCAACTGTCTGCCAAGCTTGTCCCCCAAGCCGCAACGAGGTATCTCACGCTGCCCAAAGAGGGAATGCCTATGGATGTCGTCCGCGCCGAGCTTGATGTCCTTGCCAACATGGACCACACACGCTGGGAGGACGGCTTTGTCTCCGGCGCTGTGTACCACGGCGAGGACCAGCTGATTCAACTGCAGACGGAGGCATTCGGAAAGTTTACCGTTGCCAATCCCATTCACCCGGATGTCTTTCCTGGTGTGCGCAAGATGGAAGCCGAGGTGGTCAGTATGGTTCTCAACTTGTTCCATGCTCCCCTAGGCGCCGCGGGTGTGTCAACTTCCGGCGGTACTGAAAGCATCTTGATGGCTTGCCTGAGTGCGCGTCAAAAGGCGCACGACCAGCGCGGCATTACGGAACCTGAAATGTAGGTCAAGGTCTTTCCCCATCATGCGGCAAGTGTTTTGGAATTAGAATATGCAACCACCACAATTGCGGAAAGGACAGGAGGCGCAGGTAAACTGACTAGAGGCTGCGTACTAGGATTCTTCCCGAAACTGCCCACACTGCATTCCTCAAGGCCGGTGACTATTTCAACATCAAAGTCCACACGGTTGCTTGCCCTTCGCCGTCGTACCAGGTCGACGTCCGTGCAGTGTCGCGCCTGATCAATGCCAACACTATCTTGCTCGTCGGATCTGCCCCCAACTTCCCTCATGGCCTGATCGACGACATTTCCGCGCTGTCCAAGCTTGCACTTCGCCGAAAGCTGCCTCTTCACGTGGACTGCTGCCTCGGTTCTTTCCTCGTACCGCATCTCGAAAAGGCAGGGTTCGAGACGACCCCGTTTGACTTCCGTCTCAAAGGTGTCACCAGCATCAGCTGTGATACCCACAAGTACGGCTTCGCTCCAAAAGGCAACTCGACAGTGCTCTACCGCACCGCCGAGCTGCGGTCCTATCAGTACTATGTGTGCCCTGACTGGTCAGGTGGCGTGTATGCCTCTCCCGGCATTGCTGGGTCAAGACCCGGCGCTCTCATCGCCGCCTGCTGGGCCAGCTTGATGACCGTGGGTGAAGCCGGCTACGTCGACGCCTGTGTTCAGATCGTAGGTGCCGCCAAGAAGATTGCCGAAGCTATCCAGACTTCGCCAATCTTGAGCGGGGAGCTGGAAGTCATGGGCAAGCCTCTGGTGTCCGTGATCGCCTTCACCGCTCGCACTCTCAATATTTACGACATTGCCGACGGCATGTCGAGCAAAGGGTGGCACTTGAACGCACTGCAGAACCCGCCAGCTATTCACGTGGCCGTGACAATACCCACGAGCAAGGTCTGGGAGCGTTTGGTGGCCGACTTGGAGGCTGTCATCGAAGATGAGAGGGAGAAGGAGAGGGTGCGATTGGTTGAGGGCAAGGGGGCCAAGGGTAAGGCCATGGGGGACTCGGCCGCGCTGTATGGTGTAGCAGGGTCGTTGCCCAATAAGAGCGTCGTTGTGGATTTGGCGAGAGGCTTTTTGGATCTTCTGTACAAGGCATGAGGCATTATTTGGACTGACTGTACATTCAGGGCAAGAGTTGGCGTAAACCAAAGGAACGAAGAAAGGCATCTCGGACAAGAGGCGGTGTACGATGCTATCGGATGCCGGACCCTTGGTTTCATCGATCTATCGGCAAGTTATTTAGGCAACAGCCATATTGCAACGTGACAAAACACTTCGGACCCCATGTTGACATCTAAACTGGTTCCTATGTTGGGTCTAGGTAGCCGCACTCGTCGCCGGAAGTCTTTGATAGCTTGGCTCACAAGATGCAGACTTTGACTCTCTCTGCTTATAGTGTGACCAACAAGCCAATCCAAGCAGAAACCTGTTGGTTTGATGATTGCTCGTCACCAGAGATGTGACGACGTCGCAGGCCGCAGGCTGGGCCAATCGGTCAGCCTGTCCTCTCCAAAGATGCGAGCACAATCATGCTCCTCATGCAAGGCGCCCGCCCTACTCCGCGTTTGCCTCGTTGCTGCCTCGCGGCTTCTCTCGGCCTTCCTGCAGGGATGCAATGCTTCCGTACCTCTCATCGGGCAGCCTCACTCTGCGCGCAGCCGGATAAGCTGGTCAGGCTCTTCATATCTGTGCCGATCGTCTTGCAGCGCATGGTGCCGGCTCTCAAACTCCGACGCCACAATCACACAATGTGTGATTTTCAGGGTCCGGCCAAAGGATGATCGCATGCAAGTGACGGGGCGGACGGTGTCATTACGAGCCGGGGGGATTGAGCTTTGGATGCTCCGTCGGACAACTCGATTGGGGTTGATACTGGACAGGAGGTGGGACAAATTGGTAATGGGCCTCGCCCGGTTGACGTGGTTGAAGTCAAGTTGCTTACGGGAGAACATGAAAGGAGAAGATACTGATGGCATTCGACCTGCAGGAGGCCCGACTCACATGTTGAGAACCGGAGGACTCGACACCCGGCGGTGATGCCTGAAAGGCGAGAGCGTTCCAGACATGGGGAAATGAATGGAGTTTGAAACGTCAGCTTGGTGAATGATCCGGTGTCGACCTACGCAGTTCTCTAGTCCCGTGAACCATCGGCAAGACGGAGCCATTCAAGACGACCACGGGGGCGCGATGGAAGAGCACACACGGAAGGTTGGGACGTGGCAGCTGCATCATGGGCATCCCTCACCCGCGGAAACTTCTGTCTTTTCCCGGAAGTTGCTCCGTTGGCTGCCCGACCTGCCGGACAACTTCTGCCGGGAGCGTCCATGGCGCTGTAGGTTGGAGACAATCAACAAAATTGATATCGTGTTGGTGACAACAGTTGCGGCAGGACCTGAGTACAGCAAGGTATCACCTGCACTACTGTGTCACAGACCGCTGAGTGTCAACTTTGACCGGCCTGTTCAGCACTTACACGTAGACAACAAACTGTGCAAACCACCCATCCCCTTGCTCCACGACATGGCTACACAGACTAATGGGCAACTTACGACGCCCGGTTTCGTCTTGTTCCCGTTGTTTAGCTGACCTCACCACACCGGCTCGACCTTTCATCACCGTCAAAGCGGAGGGACGACTTGAGCCAAGCTATGCCGTCACAGATATTTGCTCCGGTCTCTCCATGCATACGCAGCACAGTGGTGGTACGGTACAACAGAGAATGCATAATCGGATCATCCGTTTGCAAGGTCTCTTGGCGATTTTGCACTCGAGCGGATACCACTGTACCATAGTCACGCAAAGTGCGACACATCAACGTCGGATGTCAAGTTGACAAAACACAAATCCTTACCGCATTGGTCTGAAGGAAGCTCAACATGATGGTCTCAATCATGCCCAAGCTACGCGGCAATGGCCTTGGCTGTCACAGTACATACATGATAACATGCGCCATGTGCAGCCCGATGCTACTTCACGGCAAAACTCACCTAGGCTGAGCCACACTCGGCCGGTCATTCGCTGATCTGGTGCCTGTATTGCGTCACAGATGAAGACCCTTTCCGTATCTTGAATCATATCAGGCACCCTTCAGGCGCTTGGCCGTCATCAAGTCAGACCGTGCGTCGCCAAGAAGCTCCACTGGCGGAGGCTGGCCAGTCTTCCCGTCGAATCGGCCAGCTAAGGGTTTGACATACCCGTTGACCCGGGCGACCTCATCTCAAGTGTTTCGCCATTGTCGTTGTCACCCGCCTGTGTTATCTGCAGCATGCATACCGCTATTGCATATGCATGAGAGGCAGAACGACCACCACTTCTCGTTGCATAATGTTGATCCATAGCATTTCCATGTCGTGCGTCGTCCAAGTGACGGAAATTCGTGGCAACGGCAGATTCTGACAATTGGCTATCGGTAGAGGGTGCCACACTGGTCACAATTCGAATCGCCGACCCATACATATACATTCATGACCTCCAGACGTAAGTCAGACTCGATTACCAAACGTTTCTTTTCCATAACATAACACAAAAGTAAATTGAAGTGGAAGATATGGACATCTGTTCAGAGGAGAAACAGAAACAGCAAACACTCCGGCGTCCATTGACAGACTCGGAGCTGGACAACCTCCTACCGAGACTGGTCGACGGCATCGTCGCGAAGCTGCAGCACAAAGGTATGGTGGGCTCCCAGATTACTCGGCCTTGACGAGAAACATTCTATGCCCTTGGTCGCCCGGCTGACTGGATTCACTTTGGAGACATGATTTCGTCTCCAATCTTGAAGCAGACAACTAGTCGGGCAGGGGATGGCACTCCTCAATCGCAAGCTGCAAGCCCTTCCCCAGCCCAGATGCGATGGAAAGCATATCAGGCAACTGTCGAGGATGACGATGCATCCGAAACCGAAGATGAGATCGTACAAGCTCCCCAAACTGGACCCGCCAATGTTCCACCTGCTCCGACTGAGTTGGATGGGAGGGACAATGATTCACGACCGCTCAACGTCGATACCAACCATCTAGAAGAAAAAATCCGGCTACGACATACTCTGCAATCATATTCAGCTCCTCCTACTCCCCCGTCGTCACCAGACTCGAGCTCCAGGACCCGACCTAGCGTTCATTTCTCAAAACGACCACCGATAGTCTTACACAATCGTACCAGCTCGGAAGAGGCATGCCAGGGACGTTCCATTCAACCTTGGTGCGCATCAAAAGACGTTGCTGAGCCGAATGCATCAGCTGAAGACGTTCATTGGGGAGTTCTATTCGATCAGGACGGGCTGCCTACTCAGAGATTGGCATGCATTCTTCGCGGCCTGGCCGCGTTTATTGTAAGTTACGACATAACCAACCTGCACATACAGACACTGACATGATGTGAATAGATCAAGGCTTATAAGCCACTCAATTCCTTAGTCTTGACTCCTGAGAAGCTACACACCTTCTACGATAAGTACAAGCAGGATCGCGAGCCAGTCTCGTTCCTTCGTAGGCCTCCTCTTCATGACTCATCTACGATTGACGCAATTTTCTAACGACGTCAAGGTATCTTTGACATGCGCCCCAAATATGCCGCAGAAAGGCTAGAGAAGCTTTATCAGGACCTGCAGTGCGAGTATTTCTTGACTCCACGGCAACACAAAGAAAGGCCTGATATCCCCGCATTGACGCCGCACGGCTTCACAACCTGGTTGACGCAATTCATGCAAGCGTACCCAGATGTAGAGGCGACAAGACTAGGGGAGATTGCTGTAGAAGTGCCCATGGAAGTAGGGAGTGACAGGCCTGATGGTGATCCAGAGCGACTTCCCAAGCAGCTGTCCCGGCATTTGCTCCCGGCACGACGAAGCGCCAAGGTGCGCAGATACCTCGAAGAAGCTTTTGTAGAATGGGAGAGGCGAAGTAGATACCCGGAGCAGGCTGTCTCACCTTCGCTGACGTCCGTGTTGTACGAAACTGTCGTTCGAACGATGGGACATGGCTCCCAGGAGAAGCCGTGCGAAAAGTATGACGGATATCGCCGAAATCGATATGGTGACGCCGAACGGGGCTCCTCGTCTGGGGATCGCACTAACAGGACGAGGGAAAGGCACTTATCCAACGATTCCCACCATGCGAATGGGGGCCAGGAACAGAGGTTGCCCGGAAGCTCGCGGTATGAGTACAAATCGACCAGATGCGAGAAGTTGAGTCGTCTTCCCCCTGGTTCAGTCTCATCGCGAAGGAACACCGCAAGAAAGGAAGCTCGTCACCAGAGCAGTCTTGCGGCTTCTCGAAACCATGGGCGCTTGGCTCCTGTCGAGCATCATGACCAATACATCCAGCCACGGCAGCTGACCGCGCAATCTGCGCGCCGAGCGTACTCTGACACGAATGTCGCGACGAAGTATGCAGGGTCGACGGAACTCAAGCCAGCCCTTTCACCTCGTCGGCTGGAGAGTTATCGCTTCTTCCAGGGCCGGGGTGCAGGGCCAAAATGAGAAGAGTTGCTTAGTATGGTAGATGGAGTTTACTTGCGTCATCGTATCTTGGTCCTGAGAAGAGAGATTGTGCAGTGTTGAGTAATATGGCGGCGCACCTATTTCACATCAAGTTTCTGCAATGCGCGCGGCTTCTGTTGGAAATTGTAAAATGGGAAATACGGAGGGAAACTAATATCTTTGTTGGTCGTTGGAGACGACGAGTAAGAAGCTCCAGAATGTACGAAAGAGCGAATGAAATACTGCAATCCTGAGCGAGGAAGAGTATCCAACGCATTGGAGTGATGATTGCATCGCCTTCCCTCTCTGTCATGTACATCAAGAAAAGAAACATCATGAGCCATTTTCCCTTGCCTAATTTTCCATACACCATACACCGTTGCAGCCTTTTTTGGCCGTCCAGGCTCGTCGTCAAATTTCGTCATGGCCGCCTGTTGGAGAACTAAAGCGTAGAATCAAGGGATATCATTGTGTGTGTTGAGCGTATCGCATTTATCATCAGAGCGAGAGAGAGAAAAAAAGAAAACAGATCTCGTGAGCCGAATGTACAGTGGCGGAGACAACAGGCACATCAGGCAAGTGGCTGTACACTTTGTACGCACGAGGTCGCACATCTGGCCCGATTCCGGAGAGGTATATCGTAAAGCTTATTCCCACGGAGGGAATAGAGGCCGCTGCTTCGTCGACGAGGGTCATAGTACGATGTATGTGCGCAATATCTCAAGACATGGGCCAAATAGGCGACGAAACTTGGTCAGACATGGAAAGGGCTTCGTTGCGAAGGGCGCGCTTGCGCTTGAGGGCCTGGAAGTCTTCCTTGAAGGCAGTGATGCAGCGCTGGAGTTCCTGGTCGGGGTGAGGGGGCATCTGGATCTCGACGGCCTTCAGACAGATGCGCAGGTGCTGGAGCTCGTCGTCGTTTTCCTGCAATTCGTCCTCGCTGGATGGCACGCGAAGTGTTAGGATCGGTGTATCTAGGCTCGCGGTACTGTTGGTTTCACTCACAAGTAGGCGATGCGATTTTGCAGGAATATGATGCGTTGGGCGGCGCGCTCGGCACGCTCGATGAGTAGACCATGGATATGCTGCGTGACAGGAGGGCTGGTTAGGAACATCTCATATACATCATTTTGCGGGACTTTGGGCAGAGGCTGAGATCAAACTCACATCAGACTCTTCTTGACGAGCGCGAAGATTGCTCACCACCGTCGACAGTTCGTCGTTGAGCTTGGCCATCTCGACGAGGACCTTGGCCGACTGCTCGGGCGTCATGCCCGTCCTGCTCGGCTTGTTGTTGAGCTCATGTTCCCGCTCTCGCTCCCGCTCAGCTTCGCGCTCTCTAAGCAGCGAAGCCGACAGGTCGGAGAAGCGGGATCGAAAGAGCGACGAGGCGGGCGAGGCCAACGGCGGAGGCAAGCTCAACGGGGTATGTGAATCAAAGGTTAGAGGAGGCTGGAGGGCGATGCCAGGACTGGCTTGCGGATCATGGGCGAAAACAACGCCGTCGGCGTTGGTGTTACGGCGTCGTCCGGTGTCAAGAGCCTTCTCGAGCTGTTCGAGCTGGGTGCCGAGAGCGGATTCATCTACGGCGTCGTCATCCTCGTAGGTGAGCCTTTGGGCCAGTTGGCTCAGCCGTCTGGCCAGGTTATGTCTTGCGGCGCGGGATGGGCTGGTCTCTGGGCCATGCCGCGAGGCATCCGGTTTCACGGGGCTGCGTGCGCCTGGAGGAGAAAAGTTGACGCTGGACAGGGGACTGGAGAAGGGCAGTCGAGGCGGTGTGCAGACGTCGTCGTGGGGCCGGGCTTCAGGCTCAGGTTCAGGTTCGCTGACGGCCGGACTGGCGAGAGGGGTGGGCGAGAGCGAAGGCCGTGGTGGTGACTGATGAGCAGCGTTGTCGTCGTTCGTGTTTTTGTAGTCGTGGCGACCGCGCTGGTACGGGCTGCTACTGCTCATGCTGCTGCTGCTGCTCGCATTGCTGACGATGCATGTGCTGTTATGGCTGAGGGCGCGGCTCGGGCTCCGGGTGCTGCCGCTGCTGCACTGGCTGCAAAAGGCGCTGTCGATGCTTTGGCTCATGCTGTGGCGGGCCAGCGCCTGGATGTACAGATCGAAGGTTTTGCATTGAGCGGGCGAAGCGAAGGGCGAGTGGCGGACGAGGTGGTCATGGATCTCTTGTTTGCTCAAAGCGTCGTCGTGCTTATTGTTGTTGCAACACCTGTCTGACTGCTGACGGCGGTGGTGGTGGTGGTCCTCGGCGCGGGCCATGACGGCGCCCGCAGTGAATGGGCGCAACTCTGGCGCCGCACTTTGCTGTCCCGTAGTAGGTGTCAATGCTTGTAGGTACTACTACTACTACCACTCACTACCCGTAGTGGCACAGTCGTGGTAACTTGGTAGTAGTAGTAGGAGGTGGCAGCAGGTCAGCAGAGAACGGCTGTACCTTCAAGTCCAGCAAGAGCCAGCTCCCAATGCGCAATTAGTAGGGAAACGAAGAAGCCATGGTGAGAGAGAGGTTGGCCAATTCAGGGTCTTGCTTTTTCTTTGCCCCATTTGATAGCTTTTTTGACGATTTTTGAGTCCAAGGGAGAAAGGCCCAATCAATCCCCTGTAAGATGTACCAGCTGCGCACCAGCACTACTGCGAGGTACTTAGACCAGCCACCGCTCATTCAGAAAATGGGAACCTGATACTTGCATCGGCGCTGCCAGCTGCTGCCACAGGCGTGTACCCCGGTTCCGTCGCAGTTCTAACCAACCCCACTTCTGCGTTCCTCCCAGGATCAGATGCCAACAGAAAGGCCCCGCCAAGTTGCAGCGTGGCGATGAAAGTGGCACCTTCAGAGTGTCTTTGAACTGGGAAACCTCGACACTTGATTATGGACCGGCTCGTCAGACTCTTCTGCTCACCGACCCCAGCTCACCACCGATGACCCCAGAACGAACGCAACGACGGGAAGCTCGAGGCGGGTGCTCCGTATGTCCTCCACTAGTTATGCTTGTATTACAGCTCGTATGTAATGCGCACAGACAAAAGGGAGTAGAGAACCACCTACGCTTCCTGTGGAATACGGCAAGTTGCTTTGTTGTTCCAGCACGATCGAGGCAAATAACGCTACAAGCATGTCAAAGCATGTTGTAGGTAGACATGAATGCAGAAACCAGGTTTCTTGTGCGAGCATCCGGCCTGGGCCCATCTACATATGGGGAGCCGTTGTGACAGTGACTTGCCAAGTATGCGGTGCGGGCCAAGGTTTCAGGCCAAAGAGAGCTCATCCTCAAGGTTCCTCGTTAATTCTCAGGTGCCGATGAGCCCCCACTTGTCCTAGTATGCAGGTAGGTATTCATGTGGTATAATTCGGACTATACCTGTAATACACCTACTAGTACTAGTATTACTAGTAGGTATGCATACAGGTATTACACTTCTTCCAGCGGCTCGATGACCTGTCCGTTCCACGGCCGAAGTGGCCGGATGCGATCGGTCATCGAGGCGATCCCTTCCGCAAAGTGCTCGTGACTTGGGCGTTAGCCGGGGACGGCGCACGAATGGTTAGTATACGAGACCTCCTCGGCATCCAAGTCTAGCAAAAGGTAATAAGTAGCACAGATATCTACTAGTAGCTCAGGTCGACCCGGGTCCACGCGACAAACCACCCCTTTCCTCGCAGCGTTTTTCGAGGTGACGTTTCGTCGTCTTTAATTTGTCCCTCGCCAGCATCATCTTGATTTTGGCCATCAGTTTGCTTCATCTACAAGTGCGCATTTCTATCTTCTCCAGAGCCCCATTTTGAGGGTCGTCTATTCCGTCTTGTTGCTTCGCAGGAACACGGACCTTGGCTACATATCTGTGCAGGGAAGCCTCGGCTCTGACCGTCAACCGCCGCAACGGAAGAGGTACCGCGGGGCCCCAAGTCGCTGCTGGGCCTGCTTTTTGACTCACACGCTCGCCCCGCTACAACGCCGTCCTCGCAGACACAACGTCGTCATTCTTTTTCACACGCCAAACGCACCTGCTCGTGCTCCTCAATGACAAGCGCTTAAGCCTATCGAGCTGGGAAGATTCCACCCCCAGAACCCCCAAGCTGCCCTCGCTCAATTGGGAAACCGGTCGCTCGAATCGACCGTCGTCGTCGTCGGACTGACCTCGCGTCCGGTTGCCCACCATGTCCTGGAAGTCATCGGACAAGCTCATGACCATCATCAGGCACTATGCCAAGTTCCCTGCCACCGGCGTGAGCTTGCGCCAGATGGTCCAGTTTGGCGATAAGCCATCCACGGGTACGAGGCTGCCTCCCTCCATTGGGCTCAGACCGTCGTCCATGCACCCGCCGCTGCCCGTTGTGTGCTGACCTTGTCTCTCTGTAGGCACCCTCTTTCGCGCCTCTCAATTCCTGGCCGAGGAGCTCCCCATTCGACTGGCTCATCGCGTTCAGGAGCTGGAAGACCTGCCGGACGGCTTGAACGACATGCCCTCAGTCCAAAAGGTCAAGGATTGGTATGCGCAGTCATTCGAGGTTCGTTACCACCTACCTCCCGTGCCCCTATCGTTTTCTCACGTCCCCTCCGACATCTTTGCTAACTGTTACGCGCTTTTCCACTCGCCAGGAAATCACGCAATTGCCTCGACCCAACCTAGACAGCGATGTGCGAAATCGTCTGATGAAGCCTGTCAAAGGCCCGGGACGCTTTGTCCAGCAGCTCTCCGAAGCCACGCCCAACCCGTCCATCGACGAAGTAGAGTCTTCAGGCTGGGGCGGCCTACAAAACTCAAGCAGCAACAGCAATGGCAAGAGTAAATCTTTGTCAAGACGTTACTTTGCCACGGTCGACGATACCGGCGACTGGCCGCCCGAGCTTCAGCTGTACAATCAGAGATTCGCCCAGACCCTTCATCAGATCAAGCGACGGCACGATGGCGTCGTCACCACCATGGCGCAAGGCATCCTCGAGTACAAGCGACGGCGGCAGCGCATGCAGATAGACGGCACCATGCAGTCCTTTCTCGACCGCTTCTACATGTCGCGCATCGGCATCCGGATGCTCATCGGCCAACACATCGCCTTGACCGACCAGAGTCATCACCGCGACCCGGCCTACGTTGGCGTCATCTGCACCAAGACCAACGTCAAAGACCTCGCCCAAGAGGCCATCGAGAATGCCCGCTTCGTCTGCGAGGATCATTACGGACTGTTCGAGGCACCTCGCATCCAGCTCGTCTGCAACCCGAATCTCGACTTCATGTATGTCCCCGGTCACCTGTCGCACATGCTCTTCGAAACCTTGAAGAACTCTCTCCGCGCCGTCGTGGAGACGCACGGCATGGACAAGCAGGAGTTTCCCGTCACAAAAGTCATTGTAGCCGAGGGCAAGGAGGACATCACCATCAAGATCTCGGACGAAGGCGGCGGCATTCCTCGCAGCGCCATCCCCCTCGTCTGGACATACATGTACACCACGGTCGACCGAACACCCAACCTGGACCCTGATTTCGATAAGAGCGACTTCAAGGCCCCCATGGCCGGCTTTGGCTACGGTCTACCTATATCAAGATTATACGCCCGATACTTTGGTGGTGACCTGAAGCTCATCAGCATGGAAGGGTAAGTCGCAACGACCGCTCTGATCTTGACCTCCATTCATCGCCTGCTAACCCCTTCCCGCAGCTACGGCACAGATGTATACATGCATCTAAACCGCTTATCGTCGTCATCAGAACCTCTCCAGTAGCAATTAACCACCACCGCCGGGGCTTCGTTTCCCAACCTGATTCTGCGCAAACGACTCAAGGATCGCCGCGAGGTGACGGAGCGGAAACAGGTGGGCGATGCCGAGGCGGTGGTGAATGCTCCCCGTAACCCCTTGTTCAACCGAGAAGACGATCGCGAAGTATGAGACGAATGACGCTACGCGATGCCGTCATGACAAAAGGGACAGGGAGGAGGGATCATTCGACCATATTGTCCTATTTTCCAATAGGGAACCCGAGAGTCTTTGACCTTGGTTGCCTATTTCAGAGTCAAAGGGAAAGCAGCGTCCACGAAAGATGCTCATGCTTGGAAAGGACCACTTTCCATATACCCTGGGACTTGTTAGTACACTACACGAAGAGACTGAATCAGTCATTTTCATGCCACATATCACAGGACATGTTGCTCTCCGAGAGTTGAACAACACAATCCGCTACTAACCACCATTCTCAACATCATCGCCATCATCATCATTCACAATAGCCAAGAGCAGCAGTTGCTGGCAAATCGTGCCGCTCGCACACTCGTCACGGGTGGGAAAACAGATAGGGTCCTTCAAGGGGCGTACCCATGTATATAATGAACATGCTTCAGTAAAGCCAAGCATGGCGAATCGGTTGCAAAAGAGAGGGCAGGATAGTTATGATGATCACATGTCGGCCATTTTGCTCGACGTGTTAGGAGGGCGTTCGGGAGGCGGCTTATACAACGCTTTCTGTCGGCACCACTTTTGGTTGCCATCCCTTTTTTTTTTTTGGATTTAGCACGTCTTGAACAGAGACACATAAGCTGATGAAGCATCTCTCGTTCCTCATTCGCTTGCAAGCTAATTCTCGTGATCGGCCATGTGTGACGGCCCTTCATCACCAACCATCATTACCTCGGATCAACAAACAACGTGATAAGTAGCATCGTATGCCCCGTGAAACTCTCGCCGACCATGACCAATCACTTTTTACCTCGCTCCATTCATCGCAAGCTCTTCTCATCTTCTGCGTATGTAGGAATGACTCTTTTGGTGCAACGGGGCTACCTGCCACCAAATGCCGAAGACTGAGGATCGCAGGAAACGCATCAGCATCCGGCGGCTCGTAAGAGAAACAAAGGAGGGATGCGCGCCAACTCACTCTTGGGGCCCTGGGCTGCTGTCTCGCCCCTCGAGAGGTTCTGGCCCCTCGGGAGGGCACAACCTTCCGGTCGTCGGGCTCGGACCTGGCCTCATCGGTCGTGCTTGCTATCGTCGGCGATTTAACGGCTCGGTGCATGTTTCCGTTACTGTCCCAGGCATTATACGCAATATTCGCGGCCTGCCTTTGCTGGAGTGGCTTTTTGCGGCCGCCCATCGCCCATTCTCGAAGGCTTTCATTCGAGTTCTGAGATGAATCTCTCTTTGTTTGTTCGTAGTGGCTAGGCTGGTCCTGCGTTTCCTCTTCTATCTTGAGACGGTCGAGCAGCTGTGACAGCTGTGGCGGCAATTTCAGATCCGATTCGACCGTTCCACGAGGCCGCAAGGACGCCGATCCCGTGAGCTCTGTAGTGTTGTTGAAGAATGAATTCAAGACGGACGGAACTTCCTTATCGCTGCCCAACTTGGTGGTAGTGACCAAGGCCGTCGGATTTGTGACAGGAGCCTGTGGAAACGATAAGCTGGCATGGTACCACGATCTGACAGATGCCCACTCACTTGAGGCAAAGTTTCTCTCGGAAACAGCTGAAAGCCTTGGGAAGACATAGAACCCATCGACTCCAAATTCTCTTTCAGCCTATCCACATCAACGGAACTGACAATGGCTGTAGCAATTCCAGGCTCTTGCAATTCTATGATGGCTGTGCACTGTCGACAATGCTATGAAAAATGAGCTTCGAAGCAGTAAATAGTATGCGATGGGCAGATTCAGACCGGTTCATCACTTTTCCTCGCGTTCTTGCTGAATTGGTCCAGCGGTCTAAATTTCCCGCACCAGTCACAGCAAAGTTCGTCCATGGCTTTGGGGGCGTGTTCGAGGCAAATCAATTCGAAGTCGGAAGTATCGACCCTCTGGCCGTCATTGATCAAAGCGCGAATGGCATTCTGTTCAAGGACAGGGAAGCTACTCAGAGGCTTCCATTCCCCTCCCACTTTGCACTTAAACCTATGATCCCTTGTTAGCTCTTAGATCACAACTCTAGGATGCTCGTCAACGATCATACCTTGAAGGGACTGTCATCGTTAAAATGCCTGAGGGATCTGTTCACCCGGAGTAGTTCCAATCAGTAAGGGTGCGCACAAGAGAAAGTCAGACAATGAAGGTGAGAGAATATCCATTACCTATTGCAGATAAGGTCTTGGACTAGTCCTTAGACGATTTGTCCTCTTCGACGCTGCGTGCCCTCTATGATCAGACGCACTGCCTGACTCGAACTCGGTAGATGCTTGTCGGTGCTCGGAAGTGAATAGATCTGGTATGAGACTGAACGCTCCCTGTGTTCCTTGGGGTGCTCTCCTCAACTCTCGAGACTGAAGGAGTCGTACGCTACCGCGAGCTAGCCAAGAAGGCTTCGAGGACAAGATTGAGATGGTGAAAGGGAAAACAAAAACGCTGCTGCAACAGTCAACAGTCGGAGAGGAATGAGCCAAGCGAAGCAAACTTCTAGTAGGCACGTATTGGGCTGCGTCATTGCAGTGGAAGTTGCACCTGCCTCATCCGCTTCACCAGCTGCAGACCAGCTGTCACCGAAAATGGAAGTGCCTCGGGTGAAAGATGCGACGAAGGTGAATTTGGCTGCACAATTTCGAACTACGAAGCAACAAGACCATTTCAAGGACACAATTACGATTTCTCAAGGGCGTTTCCACTGGCTGCGAGAACTTCAGAATAGATCTTTGGATTGACCAGCCTACCGAACGTAAGTCTTACATATCAGCTTCATCCAGATAGCTGCGATAGTCTGCTTCGAGGTAAAATTAGCACCGGCCATACATGAAGACTAGCGATGGCGATTGACATACCTGTCAACGTTTCTTTACCTACACTTCACCCGGATCGGTAGCGTGTCGAACTTGGAACAACTCATCGTCCTGGAGGATGCTGTCAGCTGTCAGCCAAGGCATAAGGTGCAGTCACAAACCAGCTGCTGCGGTTTGGCCAGACCCATCTTTCGGTCTGACATCAGCCCTTTCCAGAAACGTTGCTAATTGTTGAGACTTGTCTTCACTCCTCCGTGCAGGTGCGAGCGTTGTCTTATTTGAAGCAACAACATATATATTCATTGATGTTATCTCGACGATTGCATATGAAGGGCTTCGAGGCTTCTGCAGTTCAACGCGTGACAGCCTGGCCTTTGCAGAACTGCAAAATAGCTGTTCCCCTTGATAGGTTTGCTTGTAACAAACTCTCCCGTACTGTGATTGGTTTCATCATGCATCGGGATCCTGGCTAACTTACGCATTGTGTAGCCCCTTCACCAGTTCTTGGCCGTGATGTACCACTCCACCAGTCTTACAATATGCTTTCTTCACCTGCATGGAGCACATTCTGACCGCAGGAATATCCCGAATACTCCTAACGAGGAATTTCGAGAGCCTTCAGTGTTACTCTCTACCCAGTCAGATAATCCAACAGTTACTTAATCCAGATCGGACATGTCATCGAGGCTGAGAGATCCGCCCGCGATGGCTAGGACCATCTTGTCTCACCCAAATTTCGAAAGAAGTAAGAATGGAAATGCAAGCTGTCGTCCGAGTGTGGGGAAGAAGGTTCCTCTCGGCATTGGAGTCCGTGCAGCGCCTGATCCGGCCCTTCCAGGACGATCTTTTACAAGTCAGGGAGCAGAGCTGAGTGATGGTAGGCAAGCCAAAGGTCCGGGCTTTCGGCGAGACCGGGTCGTTCTCTTTCACCGCCGATATCCCAGACGAAATGCTGTATACATAATACAAGTTCTCCGTATATGACTGGGGTGACGTTGGGACTCAAATGCAAGGATGCCAGTCGTTGCGGTGAGAAGAAGGTGTCGAGAAAGAGACACCACGTTCAAGTTAATTGACTTGATCACGAGAGCCGGCACAAGCAAATCCTGCGAAGGCGGTGCCGGATCAACTCGGGGCGGTGAGTTCCGACACGCCGTGCGTCCCTTGGCTGATGATGTGAGCCGCGATGCCGCTAGTTGTACAGTACATACGTACTCGACCTACGCTTGGCTTCCGGAAGGGCTCATCTATACTTGTTTTTTTCTCCCTCTTCTTCTCAAAGGGATGACTCGCCCCAGATACGTGCGACGGAAGGATGAAACAACGCTTACTTGTGGTTTTGCGCCAAGGACGATATTTCGCGGTAACGAGACAGCGCGAGTGGGCAAGACAAAGCACATGGACAGAACATGAGGAGTTCGAAACGTGACGCCTCGCATTAGTGTCCAAATGCTCACCCAATGAGACAAAGGAGATTGTCTCGCGCAGCCAGTGGTTGTGCGCGTTTCATCTTATCCGGTGAATCATACTTGTACATATTACAGTACATACAGGCGCACGGCCGTTAGATAGCGGAGGTTTTCCCATAGACGCACCGACATGTTGTCTGTGGGGGTGGAGGAGGTTTCCTGCGAGCAGAACGAGGACGGAATACTCACATGCTCCTGTCACTCGTGCAGCATAACATCAGCAATGGCCTGACGCTGGTAGCCTCGGCCTCGACGTGCTCCCTCCCGACGTGTCAAGCGTCAACGGGGATGGCATCCGCGACATGGCCCTGCCCTGCGCCTTGCCTTGCAACTTGCCCCTTGTATTTCCAGGGCTTCCGGAACGGTTGGCTTGACGTTGTGCGTACAAGTGCATATGTACATACTTGTACAGGGTGCTTGGATGCAAATTAGATCACCGCGGTACTGACGCCAGCGTTCCGGCCCAGTGGATGGAGTCGAGGCCGGGTGGCCTGACACTCGTGCGTCGATGCTAGTTTGAAGTATTACGGAGTACGGATACACGGAAGTGCAGTTTGTTTGATGACTTCTCTATCCGTAGATCGGATAGACCATCAGGATTTATTATTATGTTCTGCGCAGTGCTAGACTAATGTATATTAGTAGTAGCTGTTTCCGGCCTTGTTCCCTGCCTTAGCCCCAACCATTAGATCAGAATATCACGGAATGCTACTCATCATTGCCGCTGGCACCTGGGCTTCCTTCCGCGCCATGACTAGTAGGTTACGGGGAGCATGCACGGGCAGTCTGGTAGTAACGTGTACGCTCTGTAAACCTGTCAACGGAAGTGCCGGGTCTTCGCCTCACCAGTCTTCTCTCTCTGGATATCTGGGTCTGTCCAATGACAGGTCACCACCGAATGCGGATGCATGGTTGTGCTTCGGTATCATGTGCCTGTTTGTTGTAGTAAGTGCATGCACTATTGTTGCGCTGGCTTCCACCCTCAGGCGACGGTCAAGACGCTCGAGCCCGCGCGTTGGGCTCTTTGGGCCTTTGTACACATACAAGTACATACAAGACGACCTCTGCGTACAACTGGTTTCATGCCCAATGCATTAGATGTGACTGTGATGGCACGTCAACGCGGGGGTAAGCTGCAATGGAAGATCCAGAACCAGAATTCATCCCGTGCATCTTAAGTACCAGCATATTCTCGCCTGTTAAGTTCAAGACATGCCCGAACCCCTCTGAAGAAACAAACCGAATGACTGTTACCTGGCATCACAAGCACGTATGTACATATATTACCGGTGGCACTTGTATTATGTGATGCACGTAATACGACCTCAAGACCCAAGAAAAAGCATAAAGGGGGTTCGCAGAAGCAAATTACATATGTACTGTAGATCCTCGTCCCCAGCCCCCCGGTCCCGTCTGGACAAGTACGGCGAATTGCCCCAAAATCGGCCACGAGCCCTGAGAACCAAGAGGAGCAGTAGTGCGCGCGCAAGTGGTATCATTGATGTACATACCTACTTACTAGTATTGATGTACGTTCTCCGTGCAGCTGGTACTTGTGCCTGAAGTCAGTGCAACCCTGCACGGGGGCAGCGACACCCAGCAGATTTGGTGCAAGGGTGACGGGCCCCGCCCCTCCTTTTTTGGGCACCCAAAATCGCCAAATTAGGGGGTCCAAGTCGAAGGTACTCGTGGCCTGGAGCTTAAACTGCCGTCAGCTGCCTGTACGTATTACCTGTAAGGAGAGCAGAGGTTTACAGTCGGCGTTGGCCATGCCAGCGGCGTTGTGTGCTGGTTCTACTTGTATTTTTTACTTGCATTCTACGAACGA
>JADHZA010000318.1:0-16267 GCA_018831705.1 Torrubiellomyces zombiae
ACTCTTCAGCGCGCTCCATCCGACGACGACGGCTCATCCACCTCCTCATATTCCAGTTCCCATTTATCCACCTCCTTGAACTTCTGCGCCGCCTGGACAAGTTCTGTCGAATTCCCAACTTGAACGGTCGACGGATGACTCGAATCAAACGTGTCATCGGGAAGCGGATTGAAACGGCTATCCTCATGCTCGTCTTCGCCATCTTCCTCTTCCTCCTCTGCTTCGTTCTCCTTTTCCTCGTCGTAATTTTGCCTCGGGGTCTTGTTGCTACGTAGAGAGCGTCGCACCGAAGCTGGGGTGTGCTTCGCGTTCAAAGCCGAGGCGCTGGCGCGGCCGCCGCGACATGCTGATCGAGGGGTAGGACTGCTACCGCCACGTCGACGGCGAGCCGAGCGAGAGTGGATGTAGGAAAGCTCGTCTTCGTCCTGAGCGAGGCCGGACGTGTCCAGCTCGCCTTGGTTGCCATGGTTCAGCGGATCGCGGACACGCTTTTGTCGTCGCTTGGGGAGGAGGTTGGTCAGGTCTGCCGTGGTTGGGTTGGGGGAGGCCTGGGGGCTTGTCGTCGCTCTTCTGCGTTTCGTCTTTGTCTCGATCTCGGCCTCTGATTCGGAAGCGTTGGGAGAATGCGTGAGGGAGGGCGGAGAGGATACTTCGTCCCACTGGTTGGTTCGTATTGGCGTTGTCAGGATCCGACGTCGCGGCATGATGGGCAGTAGAATTCGGGGCCGAGATTGTCTTCGTTCTGCGAGCTTGGGACGTCGGTAGATGAGAAAGATCAGAGTAGATATTTGTGCGTCCTTGGAGGCCGATATGGATGATAGAAAAGCCGTAAGGATAAAGCTTGGCCGTATAATCTGGGACCCAAACGCGATATGAAACTGTAGAGAGCTAGAGGTGTGCAGCCCAATCGTGATCCGGACGGTATTTTGAAAGGGTCGAGACCAAACGCGGGGCGACGCGACGCGGAAGTAATTTCTGGGCAGAAATGAATTAGGTACCGGTACCCCTACCACTTGGCGCGACTAGTCGTACAGGAGGCACTAGTAGTGCTCGTTAGTGCAGGTGGTCCTGCTGCCACGTTCAATACCAAGGTACTAGGTATGGACCGAGGCAATTTCATTCACGGATAGCTTCGTCATTGATCGTCATTGATCGCATACATACGAATAGTATTCAGGTGCCCTTTCAATGGTTATGAGAGAAGAAATAGATCGAAACATTGTCTAGAATAAGTCTATTTTACACCGGTATTATCTGCTTCTATCGTTCGTGCATTTGGCGTGTGATGGCTCAGCTGCTGATGCTTTCTATGACCCTCGATTATTGGACCAGCCACATATTCTTCTTTTGTACATCATGAATGAATTAGAGTGGTATTGAGTGAGTTTTGATTCTTGCTCTTAGATCAGCGCCTGACCCATGAACATGCTATTCTTCACCTCAGCCACGACATCCTTCCGGTCGTCATTCCCGACCAGGACGATGCCCCGTCCGCGCCGGCCCATTCGTCCAGCCCGGCCCAGCCGATGAATAAAGTCAATGGTAGTGTGAGGCACGTCGTACAAGATGACATGGCGAACAGCCACCGTGTCGATACCCCTTGACGCGAGATCCGTCACGACGAGCACCTTGATATTTGGCAGAGACCGTCGACGACCCGTCGAGGGAACAGGCGTCGCTGTCTTGAGTGGCTCTGAAGATGTGAACAGGTTGAGAATCTCTCCGTGACGTGTCTCGGACGTGTCTCTGTGAAGGGCCTGGGCATCGATTCCTTTGGATCGCAGGTACTCGGCCACCTGGTCCGTCTGCCCACGCTCATTGACAAAGACCAGGACCCGTCGGACTTCGGTCTCGCCTTTCACAGGGCCCTCGTGCTGTGCGCCCTCCCGGCCGATGCTGTATATCACATCAGCACAGGCCAGGTCCTTGTTATTGCGGTACGGATCTTTGGAGACGTCAACGACGCCGAGCTGAACACGTCGCGGGATAGCGTGCAGGTTGGGTGTGGTAACTCGAACCATGTTCGGGTAGTTGGTCGCCAGATAGTTGTTGAGTTTCCGGGGTATGGTGGCTGAGCAGCAGATGAATTGCTTCATGGATGGCATGGCGCGTTGTATGATGCTGCTTGTGACTGGAGCAAAGCTTCGATCAAAGAGCGAGTCTGCCTCGTCAACGATGAGGTGCGACACCCGAGATAGAATATTGGGATCCGAGTCGGCCATGGAAGCGATCAGGTGGGGAGTGGAAATAACGACGTCAACACCTTTTGGCCCAAACATGTTGCGCTGTATCTGCTGAGGTTTCAGGTCGGACGATAACAGCTCTGTCTTGAACTTGGCGACGTGGGATAGCGATTTCGCTACCTTGGTGACTTGTTGCGCGAGCTCGGCCGAGGGGACTAGAATGATAACTTTGGGCCTCGCCATTGATGGATGAGGCTCCTCGAAAGGCTTGCCCTTGAAGCCCGAAGCCTCATGCCGCTCCTTCTCCGCCTGAAAGCGCTCTCTGTAGGCTTTGATTTCCTGGTCTTCGGCCTCGGCCACCTTGAGCGCATTGATGGCAGGTAGGAGGTAGGCAAGCGTTTTGCCCGAACCCGTCTCGGCTGCGAGCAAGAAAGACTGTTTCTCGTCGGTGTTCTCACGCTGCTCTCTTGCTGCACCCTGCCCGAGTAGGGCGGGGATCGCGAGTCGTTGCACGGGGGTCGGTCGAATGTCGACCATGTCTTTGAAAAGCTCATCGGATATGGCCGACTTCAGCGACGGAAGAAGCTGGAACTGATCAAAGGACCCGTACTCGAGCATGCGATCTTTCAAGGACATCCTTTTCCCGTAGGACACAGTAGCCAAAGCGCGTTGCATTTTGAGGGCCTTTCGGTGGTCAGGCTGGCGGCGTTCATCGTCTCTGGGCGGCGGTTTCCTGCCAGCGGTCGACGGCGATGGCGACGTTTTTGGCCGACGTCGGGGGTCAATATTGGCGACTCGTCGGTTCATGCCTGAAAAGGGTCCATCGACGTCCTCGTGCCATGGCTTGCGTCCTCGACCCGGAGGCGGCGTACGATAGACTCGGTCGGAGAGCACCATGCGCGAGGGCCGTGAGCGAGCCTGAGCCTGTCGTGACAGCTGACGAGAGGCGGTCCATGGCTGCAGAAGACCTCGAGGCGCACTTGTATGCTTCCATAGGGAAGCACAGAGTGAGCAAACCGACTCAATTGCCATGATCTGGCCTTGGTGCTGGTGAGTGGCTGCCGTGTTCAAGATTGAACAAACATTTTCCGCAACCTCGCTGTTGAGGTAAAACATACGTAATCGGCCGTCGGGTGCATCGGCGCTAAGGATGCCGGGGTCTCGTAGGAACAGAGAGGAGATTGGAAAGCCGTTTCAATGTCACACCCGCTCTATTCTTACCTACTTGGAATATATTACATAACAAATTTTCAATCTTTCCCAACGTTCTTCGTGTCCTTCTGAACGATCTAGTACTTACGAGGCTCAGACTGATGTCGGCCATGTTTGACGTGGACCTTGTGACCGATGCCGCTGTTTGATGGGGTCACCAATCGCTACCTGCTGCATATAATGTTACGTTTGGAAACCATCCATCAGACAAGAATGTCACGATTGTGACTGCAATGCAACGAGCCCGTCAAAGAGGGGAAATCCTCTACTTATACAAGCATACGAATAGCCTCCTCGCCCCGACTTACCACGCAACATCGTCATAGCGTGCAAAACCCACCATCCAAGATTCATTATCCGAACCCTCATCATGGCGTCACCGAAATCCTCGGACCTTTTGGAACGGCTCAACCGCGATGGCTTCGTCGTCATTCGCAAAGCCTTCACCGGCGAGCGCCTGGATGTCTTGCGCCACGCTGCCAGCGAGGCCACGCGACAAGCCCGGGCTGGGAAGTGGCCCGACGTTCGCACGCTGCCGAAGCAGTTCCCGCCGTGGAAGATCGATGGGCCCAATCCCGCTGCTGAAGGTATCTGGGGCGTTCAGGGGATGATGCATCCCGACATGCCGTGCCAGGAGACGTTCATCAAGGCCTACTTCTCCCCGACCATCATAGCACCCACCTTGGAGCTGCTGCAGTGTTCCGAGGACCAGCTCGTCATGGAGCTGTTCAACCTCTTGGTGAGGCCAGATTACGATTTTGAGCTTTGCTGGCATCGGGATGATATTCCACCGACGGCCACCCCCGAAGAGGAGCTCGATCGTCTGAACAAGCCCGCCTTTTCGGCCCAGTGGAATCTGGCCTTGTACGATGACAGCAGTCTCATCGTCGTTCCCGGTTCCCACCGCCGGGCCAGGACCGAGGCAGAACGCAACGCAGACCCCATGGAGAAGAAGTTACCTGGTCAGATGTTTGTTGATATGAAAGCTGGCGACATTGTGTTTTACAATAATAATATCCTTCATCGAGGCGCCTACGACTCCAAGAAGGAGCGCATGACGCTGCACGGCAGCGCCGGCCATGTGGACGGCGCAAATCTGCGGGCCAGGAATGTCTTGCAACACGGACTCCGCGATTGGATTCATCGCCTCAGCTTCGACTGCCTCGAGGAGAACAGCAAGACTTTGGCCGAGCACATGCGGGCGAACCTGGTCAAGATGGGTCGGGATGCTGGTGACGTTGGCTACTCCCTGGATGGTTGATATGGTCAACTACAACGTCTCTACGCCTTGGAGTTCATCATGCAATCGTGGTAGTATGAAGACTTGACACTGTTCGTGCTCCTCTTGTACATGACACACAAGTTGAAGTGTAAACGCTGCTCTACTACTTATGGAAAAAACAACGGGTGTGCAAGGACAACGGCCATCGACGTAAAGCAGTGAAACTCGTCATCTAGTCGACTTCATCATAATGACATCCTCATCTGGTGACATAGGCGTCATGGCGTTCCATTGCTGCCCTTTTGACTTCCCGCTCGAGGCTCGGGGCGAGTCCTTGTCCGTCGTCGCGGCCGTCTTGGGCTCTTCAGCAATCGAGCTCAGAGACACTGCAGACTTGGGTCGCCCGGCACCGTTGTAGGACGCCCTGTTCTCCCTCCATCTTGGAGATGTAGGGCTCAAAGGGCCACAACTATCGTCCAACGAGTCAACACTATTTCTCGAGGAACTGGCTCCGGTGACCGCATTTTCGTTGACCGATAGTCGAATATCTCGCAATGTCTCGATAATGGCAGATCGGTCTGAAGGAAAGTTTTCAAGTTTTGCCTCGAGAACAACAGGGCTCTCGAAGCCGCACCCGCTATCTGCCAAGAGGGAACTATGGTGCTCTGAACGGTCGTCAAAACAATCATGGTCAAGTCCGTCATCAACAAATTCGTAGGCTCCAAACGACTCGTGGGAGAATAAAGGGGTCATGGGAACCTCTTCCAAGCTGCTTGATTCTGTTTCGTCGCGCCTCCGGAAACGGAAAGGGGGAAGTTCGGTTTCGTGTTGGGGCTACTGACTATGAGTGAGAATGCTTGCCACAGTGATATGGCAGACACGATAGGAAGGCTCACATTGTCCAGCTTCGCGGCAGTATCGGCTACCTCGGCCGCCGTATTCGCAACTTGCTCGATCGGGGTCGAGGTCCTCCTCTGGTCCATCAGGTTGGTTCTGACAGCCTCGGGCATGGAGGGTTTTGGGCCAGACCCGGTTGCCGGAGCCTGCCTGCCGACGCTCTGCGCATCCGTTGATTCCACGAGTGGCGTAGAGATTCGATCTGCGTTTTGCGTCATCATGGGAACTTTGAGAACATTCACCCGATTCCCTGAGCTATCGGTTGCTGAGCAGAACGTTAGATCTCCCCGCAAAGGGCTGTCCGGCTTGAAAGTGCCTTACAAATGGCGTTGCGTTCATCTAATACCCAAGTAGCGCTCCCCTTCCTGAGCTTATAATGATAGTCCTGGCCAGGCTGGACAGTGACCTGGGCCGTGAAATGATTCTGCCCTGCTTCATCTGTGATACATTGCATTTCTTGAGGCTGCCATGCTGGATCGGTGAAGGTACCAGCGACAAAGACAGGGCTTTGTGTCCCTGGACTGCTATAGCTGATGGTGACGGATGCTTTGGAGGTCGACATGATGATGGAAGGACTGGGGAAGTCAGCGCCCCCCTTGACGCACTGAAGCGCGCCGAAGCTCAGCGAGATTCTATCAAGACGGGTCCTGGTCTAAGAGGGCGTCTCCGCGTCTGCCAGCGTGAGGAGGACAGGACTGCGAGGAGTAGAAGCCAGGGAGGGCAGCAAGTTGAGACCAAGACGTGGGACTCCGAAAAGGCGATGATGGCGGCACAGGAAGGTAATAACCGGTTTGCGGAGGCAAGACTGACGGTGCTACGAGAGGAATGCGGGAAGGGTAAGAGTGAAAGCTGGCAAAAGACGGCCGATGGTGCAGTGTGTCATTGGCATGCGGTTGGCACCGGGAGCAAGCCTGTCTTTAAGAACTGCTGGGTTCGGGGCAGCAAGGCATGCCACGCATGCTAGCTCAACACCATTACCTGTAATACCTGCTGGCTACTCATTACAGTAACAAATTTCCGTGGAAGGCTGAGGCGCCATGTCCGGGGCCAGGCAACTGCAGACGAAGTGCAGCTTTCCCCGCGCGGCGTCCCGGGGAGTTACGTACTCTGAACTCATATGCATGCTCTCCCGCATTTGGCTTTCCGAATTTGGGCGAATAGGGTTGCTGCCTTGGAGAAGAAAGCTGGAGGAGAGGCGTCCGAGTTGAGCCAATGGCATCGAGGTGGCGTCCCAAGGCACGAAAAGCAGGTTGGGCACGTTGGGGTGCGATGCTCTACTCATCGCTCGCTAGGTATGTGTTTACATACAGGTGACAGTGACGGTAATGACGTCGATGTGTGCGTGAGGGATAGGTACTATATACTACCCGACCCTTCTTTACAGTATTTCAGAAACAAATTGGGAGGTAATGAACACCTGAGCGACGGTAATTGAAGAGTCACAAAGAGGCAAAGGCATCCAGAGCCAAGGCAAGGCACAAGCAGCCAAAGGAAAATTAGTAATTACCTAATACCCTTCTGTACGATGTAGTACTACAGCAAGCCCAGGCAGGCAAAAGAGCTACCTAGGCACGGCAGCTGACATCGGCCAAAAGAGCCCGTGGCCACCAACAGAGCCGTAGCCGTTTGTAGTCGTTCTACAAGGCTCGCACTTGGCATCTGACAAACTCATCCACAGCTTACAGTTGCTATCCTTAGTGCACATAGATATGTACCGTCATATTGTCAGAGGTGCTGTTTTTAGCCCTACTTGTATGTTCTTTTTGGCTCAATGTTAGTTCTAGTACTCCGTAGTACGGAGTACTATGATGCCGGTACCTATGTGATCTTGACCTCGCCGCTGCATCTAACATCGTTGTAAAATACAGCCTTATCCTAGGAACATGAATACAACAATATAAAGTATTACAGCGGTGCTTCGTATATACTCCCCAGATTTGGATTTACACATCCTTCACGAATCAGGGCGTCCGGAAATCAATCCGCAACTGCAGTTTTTCACATGGTAGTATCAGTGCCGTTTCACAACGGAGTAGTACTACTAGCACTTAGTGGTTTTCCCCACATAAGTACTACTACTGACACAAAAGGTGGGTGAGCGGATTCTACACCAGGTTTGCGTGTGTTTGCACGCACGCACGTAGTGATACATACTTGCAAGAACACGCAGCCAGCCCTCTTTGAATATCTTCGTTAACATTTCGTCAACCACTCTCGACAGCAGCGACCCAAGTCGCACACGACATCCTGCCATGTCGAACCCGCCGCATTTGATTCGCGTGAAGCGAAAACGTGTCGAAGAGGCACCAGTCACATTTCTCCGTTCGTCGCTTCAACCACCTACAATTCAGATGGCGGGCAGTCGCTGACTTGTCATACTCTAGAACTCGACCGAGACTCCAAGCGACATCGCAGCGGGAGCAATTGGGTGTATCAACGTCGAGATACCACAGCAGCGCACCCGTTTCAAGCACCTCATCAAGTCCCACAGCCCGTAATTCACATTGGGAAACCCCCGAAGACATCGTCATCGATAGAGCCGCCGCACCATGGAGGAGCACAAGCAATCTCAGCGCTGTCCGATTCCTCGGAGCCGCTTGGGAACGGTAGTCAAGCACGAGCGTCAGGACGAGTCGAGCCGCGGACCTTTCGCGTCTCGCGGTCAATGCTATCGAAAGGCACGAGTCAACATACAACGTCCCGTGCAGCCAAGCAGGCTCGACATGGCCCTGCCATCTTCGTTGAAAAGACCCGCAAGAAGAAGACACCGAGGCTTCGGAGAAGCTTGGCTGCCATGAACGCGCTGTCAAGAATGGAGGAAGGAGCACAAGGAAACGCCTCGGATGATACCAAGAGCGCATCCCTCAAAAAGCCGGCCATCGCAAAGAAAGAGCCACCTCCACAACCCGATGCACCAGTGCGAGCTCCGCTTCCGCTGAACCGCCACAATGAGGACATGGACAAGATTACGGCCGATATGAATCAATGGGTCCTCAACGAGATCGGCGCGAACCTTCATAGCATGGAGCAGGAGAGGAGGAAACAGGCAGAGCGGTCGAAATTCCGGCCAAAGCCACCTGTGCAGCGCTATGCCGAGCGTCATCCGGGACTGGCAACGTCTTTTGAAAACACTAGCCAGACCGATGTTGCCATGAGTGACGCCAGCGATGAGGACGGTGATGGCGACGAATGGATCATCGAAGAGTACGTTCGCGTGCCAGCCAACTCGGTAGCGCTCAACGTATCGCCCTCCGACATGGGCGTCTTGGTGCTCGAGGGCGAAGAGGAGAACATGCTATTCTTCGGGTCAGAGGAAGTTGAGGACGACGATCTCGACGAAGACGACGAGGACGAAAACGGTGAGTCTTGCCTTTCACCCAGCCAAGAGCGAGCCGCATATGGACATGCCTGACTGACTCCCCATCAGCCGAGAACCATTACGGTGCCGACTATCCGGAGGATGAGATAGACTCAGATGACGAGTTCGGCCAGTACCCGTACGGCTGTCACTACGGCAATCCGTCAGACGACGAGTTTGACAACGAGGACTACGATGATGCCGCCGACGACGACGAGGCCATTCTAGCCGGACGTCTGGTCGATGACGACGACGCCGCCAACATGGCCCGTATACAAGCCTTTATGAGACGCAATGCTGCGCTCTCTTGAAATGACCCCCCCCCCAGAACGCACGCACGCACCTTGCGCTTCACAATCACAGCCCAGGGGAGCCACATGGCATCTGATGCCCATCACATCACACACGCCCCCTTTCGTCACGGACCGAATATCTTGGCTTCCTCACCAGATGAACACGCCCGGCAGTTACAACCCATGGACCGAGTTGGTGGTCCTGAGCCCAAAATGAGGCCCCCCAAAAATAAAGTCGCCACGTGCTGGGCCTCCCCCCCATCCTGTTTTGCGCATGGCCACGTTACGCCGGTTTATGCATGATTCCGTGGCCGTACCACGATTCCAGAGGCCTGAACACATGCTCTTTTCCTCTTCCTTGATGGCTAGTTCTGCGCTGTGACCGTATGACGACGCCGGCGGGCAGGCATGAACGCAGTGAGACATGAGCACGGGCGCAAGGCCTCGTGGGGGATGGGTAGAGCGCACGTGTGGTGTTGTGCGCGCGATCCACACGCGATCCGGGAAATGCTGGCTTCATCGAAGGGGTTCGAGCGTTCGGGCTCATTAGATGGATGGAATTGTCATTGCCCCCGTGTCATTGGCATGTGCTTCAACCCTGGTCCCGCCCGGGAGCGGGCTCAAACATGAGCCACATGGACGAAAGCTTTTTAGGTATAATAAAGTAGCTATTCATCAAGATGCATGTCATTCAGACGGGCTATACCAGTAGTGTACATTATTTTTTTTTAGAGTGACAGAAAGGAGAGAGAGTAATTTCAGATCAACCCCAAGTAGTGACGCACGTAAGTCTGCATAAACATGATGCTCGTAGGTCTCGTGTCAAAGACGTCAAGCTCGTTTCCTCCATAAGGGCGTTGTGTCATTTACAACCGTTAAAAAAAAGAGTACACAGTAGCAGCAGGGGGAATGAGAGAACGAATCGAATAGAGGACGCAAGACAGCTAGCCACCCGAGCAAAGTCATGATCTTTCGCAAAGTCCAATTCCACGCAACCCGAACAATTTTGGTGGGTTTGATATCGCCTCCGAAATGAGGGGATAAGAAGAGACAACAATGGACCGTCTAAATTCGAGAATGAAAGTGTAATTCCAACGCAGACAGCCCGTCCCACGTGCCCAAGGGGGGTAAAAGAGTGCACCATGAAGAAACGCCGTTGGAGTCGACACCAGTGGTAAAGAGATTGTGTCGTTTACGGCAGCGCATGTCAAGATGCTGCTCGACGCCTACAGCTTCATGCGCCTCAATTCCTTTCTTTTCCTACGCTCTCGACGATCGCGGTATTGCGCTTCTCGCTTCCGAGCTATTCGACAGTCAGTATTTCCACAGAGCGCCAGTGGCTGGTTTCAGTTCGTGGCGAGAACATACCCCAATCACGAGCTTTCATCTTGAGCTCCGGATCCACCCAAGAGTAGTGCATTGCCCGCTCCGGGTACCTTTGGGCCAGACCCAACGGCTCCATAGGCTTGTCCTGGTTGTCCCTATCCCGGCATTTGATGCTGACGTACTTGGGCTCGAGCTCGTCTTCGCCTTGGAAAATAAGCCAGCCGTCCTGATCCCACAGGGGTATCCTCTGATTCATGCGGTAATACCAGGCTTGGAGTCCTTGGACTGTTCTCTCTGGGGTACGACCAAACATGGTGGCGAAATCTTGCTTGATTCGTTGCCACTTCATCTTCTTGTCGTGCCAAGCATAGATAATGAAATCACCCTCTTCAGTCGTGTACTTCTGGTTGATGTGTCGATTCTCGCCGTCGGGAGGAGGGCTGGGATAGTCGTCCAAGCTGACAGGAGTCTGGAGATATGAGTCGTAGCCGTGATAGGTAGCATGAAGATCCTGGCCGGCAAAAGGCTGTAGTGAAGGGAGTCGTTGAGAGGAGATCGAGCTTCGGTTCAAGCTGTACAGGGGAGACGGGGGAGTGCAAGGTCGGGGCAGACCATAGGACCTGGCGAGTGCCTCAACGCCTTGGTCGAATTCGTCGAGGCTTGGTAGCTTGACCGTAATGGCGTTGGATGGATGTAAATGGGCCATGGGAGGATAAGGTGAGCCATCTCTGAGAATGTTGGGGAAGAAACCTATCACATATCGTCAGACTGTCATCGAAAACGGGGAAGCCCAGCCCTGCTCACCCTCAAATTTGACACTGGGACTGCCGGATAGGGACTCTGGTGGTGTTTGAGGATACAGCGGAGGGTGGAGACATGTGATCGAAGGAAGGTCGTCTGAGAGCCTTCTTGGAGAGCAATGATCAGTATTGGTGATGGCTCTGATTCCCATCTTGACATTGCGGTCGAAAGGAGCTCGGGGGAGCTCTTGCGGCTCTTGTGTTGCGGGATACATGGTCCTAGGCCGGCGGCGTTATCCCTTTGACCGACAACCTGGAGTCGATAGTAGCGGCAGTGGCCAACGATGGAAGCTGTAGAGGCGGTCCAGTCGGCCTCAAGGCTTGCTTAATCAAGACACTACGGGAGAGGCTTCCAGGAGAGGGAGGATGGTGGGTTATGTAAAAGAGGGAGAGGATGGAATAGACGCCGAGGGACGGAAAGAAGCAGGAGTTCAACAATCTGACACAGAGACATGAAGATACGGAGGGGGCCTGGTTCTTGTACTCGACGGCGGCTGTCGAGACCCTGGTGTTCGGAAACAGACTGATGGCGGCCGCCGTATCCATGTTTCTTCTTTCATTCTGAGCAATACCTGAATCAAGACGATATGGCCCGGACAGGAGAAGGTACACACACTCGATGGCCCGAAAGGGAGGTCCGTGTGCCACCCTTGCACTGAGACGAGACCAGGCAAAGTATACATACAATCATACCTGTACATACTTCAGATAGACAAGCATGTATGTATGTATGTATGTATGTATTGGGTGATATGGACACTGCGTTTGGAGGCAACGAGGCGCAGGACCAAGGTGGACCTTGTGCAGATTTCCGACATGACCGGCACCTGCGGCCTCTCGAGAGACAAAGAAACGCCGTGTCTGGCAGCGCTGGAGGTGCCCAAGGACGGACGATTGCTTTGCTCTGGCCGTGCTGTGCTTTCTCTGCACCGTGGACCGCCGTGGTGGGCTCGTCTTGTTCAGCGCGCCTGGGCCGTCATAATGGCACGCCCTGCTCAGCATGTCCCAACGTGCGGAGAGTGAAACAGAGGCCGGGGGGCCCCAAAGTGGTTAGTGGCGGGGTAGCCATCAGAGAAAGATGACCAGGGGACCGGCGAGCAACAATAGACTCTGGCGGCTCTTGAATGAGGTTTATTCTTGCCCACCCCCGTTGGTCGGACAGGCATGGGGAAGAGAGCAGGGAGCGGGGGGGCCCGGATCGTCAAGATCTCCATCGCTGAACCCGCTGAGCAAGTCTGCTCTCTGCTCCTGTGTGGGATGGCTCCTCTGGAGGGTGTTTCGGCTCCATTGCCTCGCGATTCTGTCTGTCTCCGCTGTTGTTATTGTTGTCGTTGCTTCCGTCCTTGCTCGTGCTGGTGCTGGCCGTGATTTTGTTCCACTTCAGTTTCCTGAACGCAAGGGGTACGAGCATCTGAGATCCAAGCCTGTTATTTCGCACTCTCTCCTCTCTCCCTCGCCAACTTGACCGAGGCCAGCCCGGTCCGGCTTGCGTACGTAGTTGCGTCAGGAGGAGGGAGTCGCTTGAGCCACACCCGCAGCCGCCTCGCTCGCCCACCCCCATGTTGGCGCGTTGTGTGCGTGCACGCCTAATCGTTGGAGCATGGATTTCGTCTTGACCCCAGAGCATGTACATACATATGTATGTATGTATGTACACACCTGTACATATGCCGTTCGCCGTCTGGCCTGGGCTTCCCGGCCAATCTCAGAGGCCCAAGGACGCTCTAGCCGTGCCACTTGGCACCAAAACGCGCCGGAGCACGGCGGGGACCATGCCCTTGCCCCAAACCAATGGCCGGCCTTACCATTGTGTCGGTACCGGCCATCCATGGACGGAGCAGGCAGGTCGCTTTGCGCGAGGCCCAATGATGATCAAGCCAGCAGAAGGGGTTAGCTAGGGTGGAGCGGGCGCATCATTAGGATTTTCTTTTCATCTGACCGGGCAGGCAATGATGTGAGGCTCGCCGTCGGATAGCCACATGTTGCCGACGATAACTGGAAAGCCGGTCGGTGTGCCCGCACGGGGAAAACCAAAGCGTAAAAAGCACAACCGGTGACACCATGGGACGAAGCACAGAGGAAAAGAAGGCAGCCGAACCCACAGTGGAAGGGGGAGTCCCGTTATGGCTGCTGGGGAAATTGTCGAAGCGTTTCAAGGCCTTGATGTGCAAGTGAAAGGAGACGGAATCGACGCCACTGTTGATGGTTGTGGATGCTCGAGAAGGGTGCCAAGGCGTGAGCGGCATAGGAAAAAACAATGACGAGATCTGGCCTATGGCCAATTGCTCGGAAAAGGAGCCCTCGGCCTCGTCAATGTGGCCCCCCCCCTGCGGGAGCCATGTCTGCCTCTGCCCCATCGTCGATTCCTTTCTTTTTCACCCAGCAGCTGCGGCGGCTAGTCTCTGCGTGTCTTAATTCCTTGGCGAGCGGGAAAAAGAAGCAGACGCAGGGCGAAGTGCAAGAATCTACAGTGAGGGCAAAGAAAAGGAGGGGGGCGCGACTGTCCATGAAAAATTTGCAGCGACAGGAGACGGAATCTTGCAAGAAGCACCTCCGCGGCCGCCATATGCCTCTGGGGCCTTCCTCTTCTTCTCCTCCCCTTCTCAACAGGGGATAGGCGTCAAGCGTACATGGTGGGAAAGCTCGCTGATGGTAGGGTGTGTAGGCTCGATGCCACCATCCACGACCGAGGAGAGAGCGAGGGTTTGGACCGCGTGTGACGGATAACGTCCGCTCGCAGGCGCAAACACCCGAAAGCGGCCGTAGAGACAACACTGGAGCGTAAGCATTCTCTTTCCCTGCTTTCCCTGGGAACACTGGACAGCGGCCGCGGAAGTAGAGAGATTGGCCCAAGCGTCACTATTGACGATGGTTAGGTAGTGGTGACCCCAGACGCCTTTGCTGAGATGGGCTGCTGAAGTGGACACGCAGTCCCCCTTGGCACCTTGGTCCATCCATTCTCTGGTGGGTGACATTGGTCGAACCAGCAAAGGCTCGTGGACCGTTCAAGTGTACACATGGGCCAGCGTGGTATATACATGGCGAAAGAGTTTTCTGGATGCCGTCGACTTTGCTTCCCGTTCTTTCTTTCTTTTTCCTTATATCCCCGGCTCTGTCGACAGCGGCGGCAGAGGAGGGGTGGTGAATTTGACTGAGCTTTGATTGGCAAGGGAGCCAAGGGCAGCAGCATGAGTGGCCGAAGGAGGAGGTGTGGAAGTGAAGGAGTCCACTGGAGAGTCGTTGAGGGCTGCCTGGTCGCAAAGCAACCAAGTGGTGCAAGGGGCACAGGGCGCCCGGTGCGTGGTTTCCTTTTTGGCGTATTTTGTCGTCTGCTAATCTCTTGTCTTTGTCAAAAAGACGGACTGTGGCTTTTTCCTTTTCTTCCTGCGAGTACATACATGCATACCTACTCCGTACTGCAAGTAGTAGGTCGGTACAGAGTACTACTACTTATCACCAGTAGCATCTTAGGGCTTGGGGTACTAAGGCAGGCTGTGAACTTGTATCAATCACTTTGGGTCTTCTTCTCGGGACACAACGCCTCTCTCGTCCTGCCTGCCTGCCGAGACGACATTACCTAATCTTTCCATTCGTCGGTTCAACTACCCTTCGTGGAGCCGGCGTTGCTGCTAATTAGGTGCTTACCTACCTAACCGCAGGCGGTATGTACAGGTAGTGAGTGATTGGATGACCGGGTTACCACCCGTCGGTGACGATGCTTGACGCCTTTGGCATGTCATTGCGGAGCCCATGAGCAAAAAGAGTCGTTGCATGTTATTGCCTCATATACGGAGTATTACATACATGCAGAAGTATCAATACACCCTACGTCCCATGCCATCAACGCTGGATGAGAAGTCAACTTGTTGTATATGTGGTCCGTAAGGTAATACGAGACGGTCTTTAACTCTCGATCCCAGATCTCTCTCCACCTTTAGCTGCCCGCTACTACTATTCCTTGTACTATAGATAGATACCAGTCCGGAAGATATTTCTCAAGTCAGCCTTAGTCGATCGGCCAAGATTCTTCGTCGAGATCCGGTCCTGACGACGACAACCTGAACAGGTGGGGGATTCGTTGACCTCTCTTCTCGCGCCGAGGCTGGTATGTATACGTCTTTGAGCACGCCACAGGCTCCATCCCATCCATTCAAGGTGTGGTCGAATGCTAGTGCGCCCGCGCGCCCTAATTCTGACGCCTTTCCTTTCACTCTCACAATAGACGCGCCGACAATCGCATTCAAGAACGTCGCCGGTCCAATGCGCACCGCTACGTACTCGGGCAAGTAGACAATGGGATCAGCATTGTCATAGCAAACCTTCTCGGTCCTTTTCTCTCTCTCGCGTAATGTGTTTCGTTGTGCCCTCGGGCCTCTTCCTCTCGGACGTTCCAATCACTTACTTGCACTTATAGACGCAGCGCACGAAAGCTTGTCTGTCGCCCCGTGAGCACCAACAAGGCCCTGCTATCGGCCTGTGCTCCGCAACCAAAGTGGAAAGAAGGCCTCGTAGATTCTCCGAGAAGTCCAGTCCGGTTCCTCGGCACTGGTTCTTCCCACTTTAAATCCAGGCGCTTCCTCGGCGGCACGGAGCTGTCAGTTGTCTATGTGCTGACCTTGACGTTTCTTCCCGTGAGTCACAGCGCCGTGGCCACCTGAGCAGTTTCGTACATACACAATTCGCCGCGAGGGGGGACGGACTGCTTTCATGCAGGTACAGCACCGGCATCGTGTGTGCTCGTAGTCAAAGGAAGATGTTACGTACATATGTACGTGATGCCCTTGTTGACTTTTAAAATCCATCCTGCCCGTGTTGACGTCAAGAACCAAGCGCGTTCTGTATGTCTTATGAGGCCGGAGCGGGAGAGGGCATGTGTCTTTGCGTAGGCGCAGAACAAGGACGCTGGCAACCCAGGGCTAGGCCCAATCTTGCTGACGGACCATTTCTTTTTTAATGAACACTTAGTGCTATGAGAT